>PVKP010009715.1:23669-67447 GCA_004027715.1 Plecturocebus donacophilus
TTGAGACACAGTCTCTGTCACCCAGGCTGGAGTGCACTGGTGTGATTTCGGCTCACTGTAACCTCTGCCTCCCAGGTTCAAGGGATTCTCCTGCCTCAGCCTCCCGAGTAGCTGGGACTACAGGCACACGCCACCACACCTGGCTAAATGTATTTTTAGTAGACACAGGGTTTCACCGTGTTGGTCAGGCTGGTCTTGAACTCCTGACCTCGTGATCCGCCCGCCTCAGCCTCCCGAAGTGCTGAGGTGTGAGCCACCACGCCTGGCCAAGCTGTTGGGGTTTTGATTCATAAGCAGGGCTGCTTTTTGGCCTCTCTGCCTGTTGACAGTCTGTCTTTCCCACATCTGTTAAGTCCCCATTTGTCCATGTCATTCTTAGCTTCTGAAATCTCGCTGCTGTCTTCATTGTCATCGTCTTTGCCCTTGTGGGTTTATCCTTTTCTGAAAATCTTTTCTGTGGCTTTTATGGTATTTCAGGAGGGGCAGGACTGGGATGTGTGTTGAGATCCCCCCCACTCAGCCTGTTGTCTCCAGAGGCTCACGTCCGCTTCCTTCTGTGCAGTGCCCATCCCGGGCTGTCCTCCCGGGGATTGCATGCCCTCCTGGGTCTGGGCAGAGCCAGCTGGTTCCTCCAGTTCTTCCTAAGGCCTGCCACCACCCTTCAGGCCTTCAAGCACAGTGCCAGCTCCTTCCTTTTGCTTCTTAGCATGAGCCTGTAGGCCCTGCTGGCTTTTCCAGGAGCTTCTCTTTTTTATTTTTTGAGACAGAGTTTTGCTCTGTAACCCAGGCTGGAGTACAATGGCAGGATCTCGGCTCACCACAACCTCCACCTCCCGGGTTCAAGGGGGTCTCCTGCCTCAGCCTCCCAAGTAGCTGGGATTACAGGCACCTGCCACCATGCCTGCTAATTTTGTATTTTTAGTAGAGATGGGGTTTCTCCATGTTGGTCAGGCTGGTCTCAAACTCCTGACTTCAGGTGATCCACCAGCCTCAGCCTCCCAGAGTGCTGGGATTACCGGTGTGAGCCACTGTGCCGGGCTCAAGGAGCTTCTCTAGGGAACTGGCTGCTGTCAGGCTTAATCCGTTCCTTATCGTGGGTCCTGGTCGGTGGTTACCAACTATCTTAGTATATGATGTTCAATCTACTTTAAAATTACGTTACCATAAGCCAAGTAACTCTTACTTTCAGCCTCAAACATGGAATAAAATCAATGTTACTTAGTCTGCCACACAAAACCCTCTGTACGGAAGCTCGCTCCAGTCCTCCCTTTCTGACCCTGTCTAGTTCCCCTGCTGTGGCTGTGTGTGGGACCCTCGGCCTCTGGAGATCTCTTGAGCCTCTGAGACATCACAGCTCTCCCTGGCACACCCGCTTCTCCCACACAACATAGCCTCCCTTGCTGGGGGCTCATCCAGCACTGCCCCAAGGCCCCCACACAGGTGCACCTTCCTGGCAGCTTCTGGCCCACTCTGCCCCTGCACTCGCAGCAGGCACTGTCTGTGTTCTGCCTGCGTCCCTGCACAGGCCTCTCCTGCCTGGCTGCTCAGCGTGACTGTGCCTGCCTGCCTGCCTTGGCCGGAGGGCCATCCCCAGCTGCTGCTGGATCCCCTCCCCACTTTCCACCTTCCCCTCTTGGAGTTCTGAATGTCTAGAAATTTATATTGCCACCTACCCCCTGCTACAAAAATTAAAAATAATAATGACAGGTGGGTACAGGGATGATAGATGTTCCTTTGATGAGGACAAGCTCCACTGTCCAAGAGCTCCCGGAGCCGGTGCCTCTGTGGGGCTGCCACACCTGTGCTTGGCTGTCACCCCAGTTCTTGGCCTCCTTCCCTCCGGGTACCTGCGTCCCTGCTGCTTCTCTCTCGTCCTCCCAGCAGCACCTCCAAGCCATGCTCACAGGAACCCCCAGCTTCAATGCCAGCTTTCTTTACCACTCGTTAAAGTTCCTCTGTCTCCTTAGTGTTCTTCCTTTGTTTTTTTTGTATTTTTGGGTTTTTTTGTTTTGTTTTGTTTTTTGAGACAGAATTTCATTCTGTCACCAGGCTGGAATGCAGTGGTGCAATCTCGGCTCACTGCAGCCTCCACTTCACAGGTTCAAACGATTCTCATGCCTTAGCCTCCCAAGTAGCTGGGATTACAGGCACCCGCCACCCCATCTGGCTAATTTTTGTGTTTTCAGTAAAGACGGGGTTTCTCCATGTTGGTCAGGCTGATCTCAAACTCCCTGACCTCAGGTGATCCACCTGCCTCGGCCTCCCAAAGTGCTGAGATTACAGGCATGAGCCACATGCTCCTCTTCTTGCCTGCACTAAAATGGTCAAATGAAATTTGGCATCTGTACTCTGTGCAGACAGGAGCTGCATCTAGTTTAAATGTGAATGTTGTTACTGGGGGCTGTTAAAGAATTGCTTATTAAGGCCAGCACATGACTCACACCTGTAATCTTAGCACTTTGGGAGGCAAAGATAGGAGGGTCACTTGAGGCTGAGTTTGAGACCGGGGCAACATGGCAAGACTCCATCTCTAGGAAAATAAAATTAGCTGGACATGGTGGTGCGTGCCTACCAGGTACTAAGAAGGCTGAGGCAGGAGAATCGCTTGAGCCCAGGAGGTTGAGGTTGTAGTGAGCTGAGATTGAGCCACTGCATTCTGGCCTGGGCAACACAGGGACACCCTGTCTCCAAAAAAAGAATTCCTTGTTGAAGTCACTTTGCTCTCTCAGATTTTTACATACCGGTGCTCAAAAGAGGGCTGCAAGAAGAAAGAGATGCTGCAGATGCTGTGTGCCCAGTGTCACGGCAACTTCTGTATCCAGCACAGACACCCCCTGGACCACAGCTGCAGACACAGGAGCCGCCCCACCATCAAAGCTGGGTGAGAAGAGACTCAGCTGTGATGGCACTGGCTTGGAACACATGGTAGAGTATGTGGAACCAGCTTAGACTCTAAAATGGGGAGTGGAGCAACACTGAGCACTGTCCCACACTGAGCTGCTCATCCTGACTGTTTGTTGAGGTAGATGGGAGTATAATAAAATTGAATGTTGAAGTTGATTCTAGTTGTTCTCATTTCCCATGGCTACTGTCACCAAGTACTACAGACTGGGCAGCTCAAACCACAGAAATCACCTCTTCGCAGTTCTGGAGGTTGGAAGTCAACAAGCAGGGTGTTGGCAGGGCCGGCCCCTTCTGAGGCCTGCGGGGAGTGTCGGCTGCATCTCCCCAGTGTCTTGGGGGTCACTGGCCGTCTTCCGTGTTCGGGGCTTGTGGACGCACAACCCCCGTCGCCTTCATTTTCACGTGGCGTTCTCTGTGTCCTGACTTCCCCTTTCTGTAGGGACACCGGTCATTTGATTCCACACTGATGACCTCCTAACTGGATCATCACCGGAAAGACCCTGTCTAGAAGTTACACTCTGAGGGGCCGAGGCTAGGGCTCCAGTGTGTCTTGTGGGGACGCGATTCAACATACAATGTCAAATTGGGTAGCATCTGTGTGGTAGATTTGACATTTGTTGAATCGTGTCCATCCCTGGGCTGGGACGGGGGTAGATGGCTACCTGCAGGAAGCCATGTGGGTTCTCACAGTCAGCACACGGAGGCTGAGCAAGCACCCATCCACCCTCTCTGTGTAGGTATTCATCCGTGACAGCCTCTGAACCCAAGCCGTTGGGAGATTTCCACACCCTGGCTCCTGGCAGGCTGGCCCAGCGACTCAGGTACTGGTTCACACAGCTTGTGTTACGTCTGTGTGGGGTGCTGCAGCTCTTGGCTAGTGAACATGGAAAGGTTGCTGTGCGTAACCGAGCAGTGGGACCCGATGCTCTAGTGGTGTGACTTCATCAGGATGGATGATGTGTAACCACACAGTGTGACATGATGCTCCAGAGGTGTGACTTCATCAGGATGGATGACATAGGACTGGGACCCCAAATTACAAAAGCAGCTCACTGCAGCACAAGCTCTGAGCATAGCAGCAGCATATAGCTGGTTTCTGAAATTTCTTTTCTGCCCTCCAAGATCCTCTGGCATGATTAACACTTCTGTATCATCAAGACAAACCTGAAAAGAACTGTTGCTTGTTTTCTTTTTGGTGAAAAGTAAAGCAATGAGGTCCTTCCCGTCCACACTGCTGTGTGGATTATTTCCACTCTTAACTTCCACACCAGGTACCCCCGTATTTCTAATGGCAAATAGCCTGAAACGTTATTGAAACTTTCTGATTGAAATACACAAATTAGGCCGGGCATAGTGGTTCACGCCTGTAATCCCAGCACTTTGGGAGGCCGAGGTGGGTGGATCACCTGAGGTGAGGAGTTTGAAACCAGCCTGGCCAACATGATGAAACCCCCTCTGTACTAAAAATAACAAAAATTAGCTGGCTTGGTGGTGGGTGCCTGTAATCCCAGCTATTTGGGAGGCTGAGGTGGGAGCATCACTTGAACCTGGGAGGCAGAGGTTGCAGGAGCCAAGATCACGCCATTGTACTCCAGCCTGGGTGACGAGTGAAACGTCATTTCAAAAAAAAATATATATATATATATACATATATATATATATATATACACAAATTACCTGGCAAAGTAGAGAAGCGGAATGATGTTAAGTTACAATCTGAGGTGGTTTAAGTTACTACCCCAGTGAAACAAGGCAGCTTAAAGAGCAGAGGAACCAAGGGAGGCAGCTCAGGACAGCTCTGCCCTGCGCAGAATCAGCCAAGGACCCAGTCTTATGGAAGCTTCTGTCAGATACCAGACAGCTCACTCATGCTCTCATCACCATGTTGCCTCTGTAACAATGTGGCTGGGAAGAGGGAGGCACATCCACCTGCCTGGCTGAGAGTCCTTGTCCAGTGGCAGGCCACAGCATGGTACTTGCATTCCCTGAGGGCACAGCTGTGTGCCTGTTCCTGACTCCCAAGGGTATGGGACTGGCTGTGTGAGAAGGTGTGTCTTCCTGGATCACTTGTTACTGCCACAGCTGACTTCTTAAAACAGGCACAGTTTGGCTGGGTGCGATGGCTCATGCCTGTAATCCCAGCACTTTGGGAGGCTGAGGTGGGTGGATCATCTGAGGTCAGGAGTTCAAGCAGCCTGGCCAATGTGGTAAAACCCTGTCTCTACTAAAAATACAAAAAATTTAGCTGGGCATGGTGCTGAATGCCTGTAATCCCAGCTACTCAGGAGGCTGAGGTAGGAGAATCACTTGAACTCGGGAGGCAGAGGTTGCAGTAAGCCGAGATCACACCATTGTACTCCAGCCTGGGAGACAGAGCAAGACCCCATTTCAACAACAACAAAAGGCATAGTTGTCAGCAGGCAGCTAGCCTGAGAGACAGCTTTTTTGCACGTGGACATGATTTCAACACCAAGAAGAAAGTTGCAAAATGCCACCTATTGTACATGGCTCTGTCCAGTGATTAAGCAGTGGAAACTTCCAGAAGTGACTTAAAACTACAATGGCAGGCAGTAGGGCTTCCTCAAGTAATGAAGTTTATAGGGGACTGGGTTTTATAGGTTTGAAGAGCAGAAAACCAAAACAATGGGGTGGAAGGGAGGGTAAGCTGGGGTGTGAGATATACAGTCCTTCGTGGCTTAGATGACAGGTGCATCCTTCGTGGCCTGACACTATTTCCACCACTGTCTGATTTTGTGAAGCGATGAGAAGGGATAACATAAATAGTGGTCTTAGATTTATACTGACAGCCACTATTCACTTCAAGAGTGCAGAGATGTCCTAGGACCTGACGGGGTGTCAGGAAACAAGGCAAAACAAAATGCCCCGGAGTTCCGTTCTGAACTGCCCTGGTCATGCAGCTGTGCCCACCACACATCTCACGGAGACAGTGTACACCCTGACCACGCAGCTATGCCCACCACACATTCCACTGAGACACTTTACACCCTGGCCACCCGGCTGTGTCCACCACACATCCCACTGAGACACTTTACACCCTGGCCACCCAGCTGTGCCCACCACACATTCCACTGAGACAGTGTACACCCTGACCATGCAGCTATGCCCACCACACATCCCACTGAGACACTTTACACCCTGGCCACCTGGCTGTGCCCACCACACATCCCACTGAGACACTTTACACCCTGGCCAACTGGCTGTGCCCACCACACATCCCACTGAGACACTTTACACCCTGGCCAACTGGCTGTGCCCACCACACATCCCACTGATACACTTTACAAAAATGCAAGCCACTGAATTTTTTTTCTGGTTTCGCAGTCTAAAAATATAACGGGAAGGGTTTGTATTCAGTTTTTATTCCGCAAAAGGTGATTGAGACTGCAGTCTAGCTAACAGTGTTTCCGTCAATGATCGGCCATGTATATGCTGATGATTGCAGAAGATGATACTGTATTTTCACTGTACCTTTTTTAATCTGACACAAACTTTTTTGCTCTTAATTGACATAATTGTACATATTGATGGGGTACATTGTCGTATTTGGATACATGTAGACTGTAATCATCAAATCAGAGTAATTAGCATATTTGTCACCTTGAACACTTCTTTGTTTTGGAAACATTGAAGATCTGCTCTTCTAGCTATTTAAAAATAAACAAGGGGTTGGTCCTGGTGGCTCATGCCTGCAATCCCAGCACTTTGGGAGGCCGAGGCAGGTGGATCCCTTGAGGTCAGGAGTTCGAGACCAGCCTGGCCAATGTGTTGAAACCCTGTCTCTACTAAAATTACAAAAATTAGCTGGGTGTGGTGGTGCACCTCTAATCCCAGCTACTTGGGAGGATGGAGCAAGAGGATCACTTGAACCTGCGAGGCAGAGGTTGCAGTGAGCCAAGATCGCACCACTGCACTCCAGCCTAGGGGACAGAGCAAGACTCCATCTCAAAAAAAAAATAAACAAGCTAGTCACCCTGCAGTACCACAGAACTCTGGGACATAATCCTCTCAGCAAGCTGGACTGTCCTGTGTCTAGGTTTAGAAGCACAAACATGCAGTGCTGTGCCACAGTGGCATACAGCATTCAGCACACTCACGCTTTGCACATGTTTGTAGCATCTGCCTTACAGCCTAGGTGTGGAGGAGGTGGCACCATGGAGCTCTGTGTAAGTCTAGGATGTTTGCACAACAGTGACATCACCTGACCACGGCACATCCCTGATGCTAGGTGACATGTGACTGTTTCTGTGCTATCTCATTCTATGGTGTCTGTCGTAGGCCGGTGGTTCACAAGCCCTAGCCTGTGTCAGAACATGGGCTCCTTACAGGAGGGTGCTGGACCCCACCCAAGGCCCTGATTCTGAGATGGACTCAGGTTTGCACTTGGAGCTGCCTAGGTGATGTGTCTGGTCTGGGGCTGTACTTGGACAAGCCGCTTCCCTGCGTCTCGAGCACAGCCTCCGCTGCCCACACATGCTGTGGAGCTCCGGACGTGCAGCCAGCACAACAGGGTTCAGTGTGATTAAGTTTAAAAAGCACTAACTTGGTTCAGTCATTGGAAAATGTAGGTATGTTAGGAACCTGGGTATGTGAACTGTGAACTTTGTGAAATCTAAATACAGATCAGGTGTTCTAATGAAAAAATGTTTTTAATATTTAAAGTCTTGAGAAACAACATTCTGATAATGTCCAAATTGAGATGTATCCAGCCAGGCCCAGTGGCTCATGCTTATAATCCCAGCACCTTGGGAGGCTGAGGTGGGCGGATTGCTTGAGCCCAGACATTTGAGACAGGACTGGACAATGTAGTAAGACCTCATTTCTCCCCCCAGCCTCCCCAAAAAAGGCGGATGTGGCAGTGTGTGCATGTGGTCTCAGGAGGATGAGGTGGGAGGATCTCCTGAGCCTGGGGAGGTCAAGGCTACAGTGAGCTGTGATCACACCACTGCACTGCAGCCTGGGTGATAGAGCAAGACTCTGCCTCATTAAAAAGGAAAAAAACAAAAAAGGCCAGGTGCGGTGGCTCACACCTGTAATCCCAGCACTTTGGGAGGCTAAGGCAGGTGGATCACTTGAGGTCAAGAGTTTGACACCAGCCTGGCCAACATAGTGAAACGTGTCTCTGCTAGACATGCCAAAATTAACCAGGCGCAGTGGCAGGAACCTATAATTGTAGCTACTCGTGAGTCAGGAGAATTGCTTGAACCTGGGTGGGGGAGGTGGCAGTGAGCTGAGATTGTGCTATTGCATTCCAGCTGGCCTGTAGGAATGTCCACTCTGTAGAGTGAGACTCTGTCTCCAAAAAAAAAAAAAGTATATCCAAAACACACTAGACTCTGGAGGCAATACCAAATATATATATATATATATCTCACTGTTAAAGGTATTGTTTATATGTTGCCTATATTGTACAGTGGGGTCCAGGCATCCACTGGGAGGCTTGGAACAGAACCCCAGAGGATAAAGGGGGACTGTTGTATACTTTTTCTAGTATAAAGTAGCAAGTATGTATATATTTCTAGAAATGCAAATAAAACCAAGGCCTGAAGAGTAAAAAGCATTATTTACATGTTGAAATAATATTTTGGATACGCTAGGTTAATAAAACATTAAATTTCTTTTCACTTGTTTGGTTTTACTGTGGTTGCTCAAGATTTTGAAACTTGGTGGTCAGCTTGGTTCTGTCCCTATTGGATGGCGTTGTCTAGCACTCCCACTAAAGGCCAAACAGCCCTGGCGCATTTTCACAGCGGGGAGGGGTGGCGCCTGGTTCGTATGTTGGGTTTTGTGTCTTCGGTTTGATGGAGTCCTGAAGTATAAAACTTAAGAGCTAGACCTGTAGGGAGCCAGCCACATCACCCCTGGGTACCCCAAGTTCAGTGGCGACAAAGGAATGAGAAAAAGATGAAGAGAAAAAGTGGGACCAGGGGGCCATCACTTTATTACTCTGGAGGCAACAGTGAAGGCCCCGAGTTCTGATCATCCACACCATTTATTGATTATAATCACTTTGATCTACAGGGTAGGGGTGGAGTGATGGTGGGGAGAGGGTGATGCTGGAGTGAATCAGTGAGCTGAAAGTGAATCAGTGAACCAGAACTGGCGTGTCATTCTAAGGATAGACAACAGTGGTGGTTTGGGAGTTTCACAAAACAAGAACATGTGGTTATCTTGAGCTTATTATCTATGTGCAGCTGGTAGAACTCGGGCCTTACAAGAAGCCTACAAGTCTGGCTACATCATAGTGCTACGAAGGTGTTTTACATCCTTGAGCACAATGTTTATGGTAACAGAGCCGAGGTCACCCTGCACCGGAACATGAGGCATGGAGAGGCCTTCATCCTCAGAGGCCTCCTGCAGCCTTCCGCAGTTTGTTGTTCCTTGTTTATGTGTTAGTCTCATAATGAATTTATGTAGGCACTCTGTCAGTCCTTTCTCCTTTGCTGCTTTTCCCAACATAGGCCAGGCGTAGTGGCTCACACCTGTAATCCCAAAACTTTGGGAGGCCAAGGTGAGTGGATCACTTGGACCCAGAAGTTTGAGACCAGCCTGGGCCACATGGCAAAACCCTGTCTCTACCAAAAATACAAAAAGTAGCCAGGTGTGGTGGTGTGTGCCTGTATTCCCACCAACTCGGGAGGCAGAGGTGGGAGGCTTGCTTGAGCCCAGGACTTCAAGGCTGCAGTGACTCATGACTGTGCCACTGCACTCCAGTGTGGATGACAGAGTGAGACCCTTCTCAAAAAAAAAGTTGATGGAACTCGAAATGTCACTGATGGAAACCAAGGTGTTCCCAGGGCGCCACTGAGAGCAGGCAAGTCTGCTGTGGCCCTGCTGACTCGAGTGTCAAAGTCAACTGTTGAGGTCACCGGTGGGCCCTGTCTTTTCGGAGGCGGATTTGGACCTGGGCTGGTATGGTGGCGGGAGCAGATATTTGCAGATGCTTAACATTTCCTCTTGCTGGGTTGGCCAGGCTTGCAGTCCAGTGCCTGGCATCTCACGTCTTCACCCCACCTGCCTGCAGCAGGGGAAGCACGCCAAGGGATGTGTCCACGCTCCCTGCCTCGGGGGCTCTCCTTTGCCCGAGCTGGGCTTTGGCTGACATCACTGGTTTTCCTGAGCAGGGCCCAGAGCCATGTTGTGCTTCCTAATGCCCAGTGTCTCGGGTGGGAGCCTGGGAAGCCTGGCTGCTACTTCCTGTCTGGTGTATGGACTGCAGGATCAAACATTGTCACAAGATGCCCCCAGAAGACGTTTGAGTCAGGTGAGGGTTGACAGCATCCAGATTCCTGGTGAGAAATGAGGTCCAGCGTCACAGGAAGGATGGATATAACCAGCCCATCAATCCTAAATCAGTTTCTCTAGGTTAACAAAGTTAAAAGGGATTGGGGATATTTTTAAATGTACTCTGCATGAACCTTCCAGATGTATTCTTTGCAGTAAGCCTAAAACCACACTTGAAAGATCAGTTCTGAAATTAGTTCCTAAAATAGCTCAGTGGCTGAAATAGCCCTAGTTTTGCAAATGTTAAGCTTAAAAATTAGGATATTTCACATCCACTCGGTATTGTAAATGTCTTTGTGTTTCTTTTGAGACAAGGTCTCGCTCTGTCACCCAGGCTGGAGTGCAGTGGGGCATTCATGGCTCACTGTAGCCTTGAACTACCAGGCTTGAGTGAAGCGCCCACCTCAGCCTCCTAAGTAGCTGGGACTGCAGGTGTATACCACCATGCCCAGCTAGTTAAAAATATATATTTTTTTAAAAATAAAGACAGGGTCTCACTATGTTCCCCCCCAGGCTGGTCTCAAACTCCTGGGCTCAACTGACCTTTCCACCTTTGTTTCCTGAAGTGCTGGGCTTATAGGGGTGAGCCATGGTGCCTGGCCTTCAATATTGCAAATGTCTGGAGAGGAGCATTGTGTTCTGGGGATCCCAGTGACAGGGAAATTGGTCTGACTTCTCTGCTTGGTTGCATATGAAGTTTTTGCAGATAAATGTTGATTTACGTTATTTTGCTGAAATTATATTAAAAACTTATAATCACAGCTTATTATACAAGGTGAATAAAGCAAAGAGGAGAGTATTTAGGCCGAGATATTAGTTGAATGCTGTTAGTTTTTTTTTTTTTTTGCTGTTTTTCATTTTTATTTGTTTTATTTAGAGACAGTCTTGCTCTGTTGCCCAGGCTAGAATACACTGGCGTCATCATTGCTCGCTACAGCCCTGACCTCCTGTGTTCAAGCAATCCTCTCACCTCAGCCTCCCAAGTAGCTGGGACTACAGGTGCATGCCACAATGCCCTACTAATTTTTAAATTTGGTGTAGATTTAGAATCTTGCTATGTTGCCCAGGCTGGTCTCCAGCTCCTGGGCTTAAGTGATCCTCCCACCTCAGTTTTTCAACGTGCTGGGATTACACGTGGGAGTGCCTGGCCCTGTTTTTCATTTCTTTTCTTTGAGGATGTTGTCCTTTGATTTCTAGCCTGCATTGTTACAGTGTCAGGATGGGGAGGCTTTACTGACATCCAGTGTGGAGGCTGCACACACTCCTGAGCTATGTTATGATATCATCTTAGAACACATTAAAAGCTAAGATTTTCTTGCAATTCATGCATGCTACATACAAATACCTTTAAAAGTGGCCTTTTTTGGCCGGGCGCAGTGGCTCATGCCTGTAATCTTAGCACTTTGGGAGGTGAGGTGGGCAGATCACAAGGTCAGGAGTTGACCAGCCTGGGCAACATAGTGAAGAGACCTAGCTGGTCTCTACTGAAGATACAAAAAGAATTTAGCTGGGTGTGGTGGTGCATGCCTGTAATCCCAGCTACTTGGAAGGCTGAGGCAGGAGAATTGCTTGAACCCAGGAGGTAGAGGTTATAGTGAGCCAATATCATGCCATTGCACTCCCGCCTGGGTGACAGGTCGGACTCTGTCTCAAAAAAAAAAAGCCTTTTTTTTTTTTAAAGTGCCCACAGCAGAACAGCTCTCATTCTGGTTGTTTCATTTTTCTGCAGATAGCTGTGCTGGATGAATCTTAAGAATAAAAAAAATTAAACAGCAGTCCACCCAGAGGAGGCTCTTCATGGGCCAGCATTCCCTCTCCTGGTTTCACTTAAACAGTCCCTGGAGCGTGAGGGCAATTAGGAAGGTTAATGTTTCTACGGCAATCGGGTAGAAAGCTTATGGGATTCCAAGGCTGAGATAAAATCGGCCGTTAAACAAGCTGGCATCAGTGCGCACACGATGCTGAGCGCTGTGATCGTCTGCAGGGGTGACTTGGGCCTGTTGTTTGGCCGGGAGTTTGCTCAGTTTCAGGGACTTCTGTGGCACCCACGCTTTGTCCATCATGAGCACCCTCTGATGCTCTGTTCTGTAGGAGCCAAGCCCGTCTGCCATTGTGCTACACCCCTGGGTCTCATGGTGGAAGGTCAGTCTTGGAAGCTCTGTCTGAAGCAGTGATTCCTCAACTTGTTCAAGTGTCAGAAACCCAACCAGTCTTGGTGCTCCGAGGCCTACCAAGAAGACAGCTGAACTGAGTGCCACACATGCAGTGTTCTGCAATAGGAGGTGCACCAGATCCCAGAACCTAGTATAAGCATACAACAGGCATCCAAGGTGTGAGGTGAGGTGTGTAGGAAGAAAGCTAAAGTGGAGAAAAACAGCTTTGCTATAAACAAGAAAATCCAGCTTCATCCAATTTCAGGGTCAGAGATCTTGGGACGTGGTCAAGAGTATTTTGCAACAGTTGGGTTGATCAGCTATGGTTCATGGTCATATTAAAACAGCTAGTAACAGCCAGGTGTGGTGGCTCACAGCTGTAATCCCAGCACTTTGGGAGGCCAAGGCGGACAGATCACTGAAGTCAGGAGTTCAAGACCAGCCTAATATAAAGAAATTCCATCTCTACTAAAAATAAATTAGCCAGGTATGGGGGTGGCCACCTGTAATCCCAGAATTTTGGGAGGCCAAGGTGGATAAATCATTTGAGGTCAGGTGTTCAAGGCCAGCCTGGCCAACATAGTGAATCCCCACCTCTACTAAAAATGCAAAAATCAGGCAGGCATGGTGGTGGATGCCTATAGTCCCAGCTACTCGGGAGGCTGAGGAAGGAGAATTGCTTGAGCCTGGGAGGTGGAGGCTGCAGTGACCTGAGATCATGCCACTGCACTCCAGCCTGGGCAAAAGAGTAAGACTCTGTCTCAAAAAAAAAAGTTTTATATCTCAGATATCAATAATTTAGTGTTCAATAAAATAGGAAGTGAGTGATATAACTCCTCATTATAAAACGTGCATACCTCCTCAGAGAACATAGTACAATAATAGTGTATAAAACTAACAGGATCAAAAGCCTTCATTCCCATAAACAATAATCAGAAGATGTAATGAAAGAGGAAAACCTCATTTACAACAATAAAGACAAAACAGGAATAAAGCGGAGACATGTTAAACCTGTATGGGATAAAACTTTAAAATGTGTTTTAGGAAGTACTGTTTTGGGAGGAAAAGAGAAAAACGTGTGTTTCATGAAAGGCACAATAGTGCATGGAAATCAAAGGAAAGACAGTCCTTGTTCTTGGAAGACTCAGACAAGGGCAAGACACAGCCTGAGAGCATGTGAGGATGACCCCAGATAGCCTGACAAGGGGGTCTTGTAAAAGGATGTTCCGATTTACCTATTCAAGGCCCATCTTGTGCCTTCCCTGCCACAACCCTGGGATCAGCCATTTCTCCCAGGAACCCTTGTCCATGTTTGTGGGGGATGGTATTTAGGAGCCGTGTTCTGGGTACTTGGAGTGCTTAGTGCCACTGGGATGTCATTGAGTCAGTCCTTTCAGCATTGCTGTGTTAGTCCACATTCACACTGCTGATACAGAAATACCTGAGACTGGGTAATTTATAAAGAAAAAGAGGATTAGTGGACTCACAGTTCCACGTGGCTGGGGAGGCCTCACAATCATAGCAGGAGGCAAAAGGTACAGCTTATATGGCAGCAGATGAGAGAAAATGAGAACCAAGCAAAAGGGGTTTCCCCTTATAAATCAGATCTCATGAGACTTACTACCACGAGAACAGTACGGGGGAAACTGATTCAATTATGTCCCACTGGGTCCGTCCCACAACGCATGGGAATTATAAGAGCTACAATTCAAGATGAGATGTGGGTGGGGACACAGCCAAACCACATCAATTTCCAAAAATAAAAATGAAAAAAATTTTTTTTCCTTTTTTTTTTTTTTTTTTTTTTGTTTTGAGACAGGGTCTTACTCTGTCACCCAGGTTGGATTGCAGTGGTCTGATCATAGTTCACTGCAGCCTCTATTTCCCAGGCTCAAGCAGTCCTTCAACCTCAAATAGCTGGGACTATAGGTATGTGCTATCATGCTCAGCTAATTTTTTATTTTTGTAGACAGGAGGTCTCACTATGTTGCCCAGGCTGGTCTTGAACTCCTGATCTCCAGCCATCCTCCTGACTCAGCCTCCAAAAGTGCTGGGATTACAGGTGTGAGCCACTGTACCTGGTATGATTCACTTTTTTTTTTTTTTTCTGATGCAGAGTTTCACTCCTGTTGCCCAGGCTGGAGTATAATGGTGTGATCTTGGCTTACCGAAACCTCTGCCTCCTGGGTTCAAACAATTCTCCTGCCTCAGCCTCATAAGTAGTTGGGATTACAGGCATGTGCTACCACACCTGGCTAATTTTGTAGTTTTTAGTAGAGATGGAGTTTCTCCATGTTGATCAGACTGGTCTCGAACTCCTGACCACAAGTGATCGTCTCCCCCTGGCCTCCCAAAGTGCTGGGATTACAGGTATGAGCCACTGCACCCGGCCTTTTTTTTTTTTTTTTTTAAAGCAGCCAGAATCTCACTCTGTCACCCAGGCTGGAGTGGTGTGATCTCACCTCATTGCAACCTCCACCTCCCAGGTTCAATCAGTTCTCATGCCTCAGCCTCCCAAGTAGCTGGGATTACAGGTGTGTGCCACCATGCCTGGCTAATTTTTGTATTTTTAGTAGAGATGGGGTTTCACTATGTTAGGTAGGCTGGTCTTAAACTCCTGACTTCAAGTGATCCACCCACCTCAGACTTCTGAAGTGCTGGGATTACAGGCGTGAACCTCCGCACCTGGCCAACTTCTGATGAACAGAATATGGCAAAAGCCCAGGGAAGTCACTTCTGTGATTAGGGTGCAAGGAGACTGTGGCATCTGTTTTGTGTGTGTGCTGCTGCTTGTGTGCACTTGCTCTAAGGCAAGCCAGCTGTTGTGAGCTTCCTTGTGGAGAGGCCGATGTTCCAAGGAACTGAGGGTAGTGTTTGGGCAATGAACTTGGAGGACTGAGTCCTTACAATATCCATGTGTGTGAGCTTGGGAGTGGATCATTCCAGACAAGCTTTCAGATGAAACCACAGCCCTGGCAGACACTTTGACCACAACTTGGTGAAACCTTGAGGCAGAGGCACAGAGATCAGCCACGCCCATTTTCCTGACCCCCAGATACTAAGAGAACATAAATGTTCTTTTAGGCTGCTAAATCTTGGAAATTTAGCAGAAATAGAAAACAGATGCAATCTTCTACCAGCAAGGAAGAGTGCATCTTCTTTGCTTGTCACCTTTGGATTCCTGATCCAAAAGGTACAGCATACTTAATATGTCTGCCAAGCACTAAGTTACTGGGTAACTTAAAAGCGTGCTTTTTTTTGAGATGGGGTCTGGCTGTGTTGCCCAGGCTGTAGTGCAGTGACTCCATCATAGCTCACTGCAGCCTCCATCTCCTAGGCTCCAGTGATCCTCTCACCTCAGCATCTGGAGTATCAGGAACTACAGGCACGTGCCACTACACCCGGCTAATTTTTATTTTTTTAATTTATTTTTTAAGACAGAGTCTCACTCTGTGGCCTAGGCTGTAGCGCAGTGCCACGAACTCAGCTCACTGCACCCTCCACCTCCCGGGCGCAAACGATTCTCCTGCCTCAGCCTCCTGAGTAGCTGGGATTACAGACATGCGCCACCAAGCCCGGCTAATTTTTGTATTTTTAGTAGAAATGGGGTTTCACCATGTCGGCCAGGCTGGCCTCGAACTCCTGAGCTCAAGCGATCCGCCCGCCTTGGCCTCCCAGAGTGCTGGGATCACAGGCGTGAGCCACCGCGCCCGGCCCCAAGTATTATTATAATAGTTTCCACCCTGTATATTTACTTTTTAGCACCTATGCTGATTTTTTTAAATTCAGCACGAAATTGGAGTCCTATTTGTATTATTCGCAACAGCCGTAGCTCACCCATTTCGACTGCGAGTGGAGCTCCACACCCTGGACCCTCGGAGGAGGCCCCACCCCGTGGCGCCCTGCCTGCCGGGGTAGCTGCACGCCAGATCCCCCCGAGCGCTGCGGTGCCCTAACCCAGTGACTGCACGTGTTCGGGGCAGGGCTGGTTACCTTGGCAACCGGCTGCCACCCTAGCAACCCGAGGCACCTAGAGATGGCGTCACTAGCCCGCGCCCAGGCCTGGCTCCGATTCCCGTGCTGCCAACGCTTGCCATTAGCCGGCGGAGAGACGGACGCAGATTCTGTCCAATGGGAAGCTCCACCCTCCCGAAGGCGGGACTAACGCGTACCTGAGGCGCGGGTCCCTGCCGGAAGCCGGAGTACCCGGAGCTGCTGGGCAAACACAGGTGGGCCAGGTGGACGCAGGTAGTAGGCTCATGGGGCCGCGGCGGGGTGCCTGGCGGATCAAGGCACGAAGGAGACCCAGAGCCCTGGGGCAGGCTCCCGCGGGGCTCTGCCCCCTCCACGTGAGTGCGTGGAGGCCTGGCGAGGGCGACCGAGCGGCGGCCCTGGGGTCTGCAGTGCTGGGGAGGCCCGGCGCGGGCTCCGACATCCTCAGCGCATCTGTGTTAACCCGGCGCAGGCGAGCGGAAGGGACGCCGCTGGCTCCTAGTTCTCAGGCCGTCAGCCCTCGCCGTGGCTCTGGCTTCATTGTCTTTCTTTGAAGACGCGAGTTAGAATTCATTAAGCCCTCCGAGGCTTTCAGCTCTCACTTTCTCTCTTTTTTTATTTTTGAGGCAGTGTCTCGTAGTGTCACCCAGGCTGAAGTGCAGTTGCGTGATCACAGCTCACTGCAGCCTCCACCTCCTGGGCCCATGCCGTCCTCCCGCCTCATTCTCCCGAGTAGCTGGGACCACAGGCCCACACCACCAGGCCCGGATAATTTTTTAAAATGTTCTTTGTAACAGTGTGGTCTCACTATAATTACCCAGGCTGATCTTCAATTCTTGGGCTCAAGGGACGGTTCCTCCCACCGCGGCCTCCCAAAGTGCTGGGATTCAAGGCATGAGCCACCGCTCCCGGCCTCACTTTCTATCATAAGCTGCTTTCCATTTCCTTCCTTCCATCATTCATTCATTCATTGTTAAAAACAAAAACAAAAACGTTCATAGGGTTCCTACTGTGTGTCAGCACTGTTCAGGGCATTGGGCTGCAGCTGTAAACAAGTGGAGACAAGTCTGTGATCTAGAGAACTTACTTTCTGGAGGGAAGAGACAGATGAACAAGGTGCACAGAGCAGGTGGTGATAAGTGCCAGGGAGAAGATCAGAACATGGGGGTCGAGAGTGGAGAGGAAGAGGAGTGAGGCACCAGAACATTCCAGGTAGAGGAAAAAGCAGGTGCAGATGTAAACAGCAGGGAGCCCAGTGTGGCTGGGCCAATTTAGGCACAGAGAGAGAAAGAGGAGGTGCAGCCCCAGAGATGCAGGGAGGGGCCAAGGCTATCCTGGGGACCTTTCCAAGCTCCAAGGACCTTACTTTTCCTCCAGGTGGAAGGGGTCAGCTTGGGATGTTTTCGAATGGAGGTGACACACAATCTGATTGAGGAGTTTAGAAGCCATTGTGAGAGGTGGTGGCTTGGACCGGGATACCCAGAGGATTGTAAGGGAATCACACTCTGGGTGTATTTCAGTGGTAAACCAATGGGAGTTGGTGGTGGGTTGGCCGAGTGTGTGAGAAAGAGAGGAGTTGTGGATGCACAGAGGTTTTCAGCTTGAGCTGCAATGTGAACTTCATCAGATGGATGTTTATGGAAAGAATGAACACCAGGAAGATCAGGTTTGTGAAGGATGATCAGGAGTTTTGATTATGAATTCTTAAGCTTGAGATGATCTGTGTGTCGATGAGATACATACGATATATATATATGGTTATAAACATATAGTTATATGTATACACAGTTTATATACACACACACACACACATATATATATATATTTTGAGATAGAGTCTGGCTCTGTTGCCCAGGCTGGAGTGCAGTGGCGCTATCTCAGCTCACTGCAACCTCCGTCAAGTGATTCTCCTGCCACAGCCTCCCAAGTAACTTGGATTACAGGCAGGCATCAGCACACCTGGCTAATTTTTGTATTCTTAGTAGTGATGGGGTTTTGCCATGTTGGCCAGGCTGGTCTGGAACTCCTGAACTCAAGTGATCCCCCTGCCTCAGCTTCCCAGCGTGCTGCGATTACAGGTGTGAGACACCATGCCTGACCATACACATCATACACACATATATATATACACAAATGTGTAATATATGTATAAACAGCATGTGGCTGGGTGCAGTGGCTCACACCTGTAGTCCTAGAACTTTGGGAGGCCAAGGCGGAGGGGATCACTTGAGGTCAGGAGTTCAGTATATACATGTATATATGTGTATATGTACATGTATATGACCATATATGTACATAACCATACAAAGACACAGTTGAGTTGGCAGTGTAGTTCAAGGAGAGGGTTAAGAAGAGACCTGTGAATAGAGCAAACAAAGTCATCAGCGGCTAGTTGGTATTTGAAGCCACGTGACCGAATGGGATCACTGAGGGAGTAAAGAGGCTGGCACTAAGCCTGGGTCCTTCAGTGTTCAAGGGCAGGGCGATTAAGAGGTCAGAGCAAAAGCAGTTGTCCTGTCTGTGCTGGATGCCACGTGAAAAACGCCTGTCAAGAGAGAAGGAAGGGGCTGGGTGCGGTGGCTCACGCCTTTAATCCCAGCACTTTCAGAAGCCGAGGCAGGTAGATCACCTGAGGTCAGCGGTTTGAGACCAGCTTGGCCAAAATGGTGAAACCCCGTCTCTACTAAAAATGTAAAAATTAGCCAGGCGTGGTGGTGCACGCCTGTAATCCCAGCTACTCGGGAGGCTGAGGCAGGAGAACTGCTTGACTGGGAGATGGAGGTTGCAGTAAGCCGAGTTTTTGCCACTGCACTCCAGCCTGGCCAACAGAGCGAGACTCTGTGACTGTTTATTTATTTAGAGACACAGTCTCACTCTGTTGCCCAGGCTGGAGTGCAGTGGCATGATCTTGGCTCACTGTAACCACCTCCCCGGGTCAAGTGAGCCTCAGACTCCCGAGTAGCCAGGACTACAGGCAGGTGCCACCATGCCCGGCTAATTTTTGTATTTTTAGTAGAGATGGAGTTTCACCATGTTGTTTGGTCTGGTCTCAAAACTCCTGACCTCAAGTGATCCACCCTCCTTGGCCTCCCAAAGTGCTGGGATTATAGGCATGAGCCACCGCACCTGGCCTGTTTATTTATTATTTTTGTAGAGACAGGGTGTCGTGTTGTTATGGCTGGTCTCAAACTCCTGGGCTCAAGTGATCTTCCCGCCTCGGACTCCTGCCTCGGCCTCCCAAAGTGCTGGGATTACAGATGTTGAGCCCCTGACCTTGCCAGGGTAAACAACTCGTGAGGACTTTTCTGCAGAAGGGAGCTGAGGAGTGGTGCACATTGAAGGGCATGTGGAGCTGAGAGAGTTTAAGATGTGGGAGGTTGCAGTTGCTTCAGCAGAATGGAGGAGCTAAGGAGGCCGGAGACAGAGAGTTGCTCAGAGCGATACCCCTAAGCAGGCGAGGGCGAGGAGACCTTGCACAGGAGTCGGCGTTTACCTCGCTGGGAGCACACACTTGCTGGCCAATGGGTAGGTGTAGCGGGAGCTTGCGGAAGTTCCCTCTGATTGCGTTTGTGTTCTCAGCGACCAGGAACTAAGGTAATCCGATGAGAACAGAGAAACGGGAGATGTGGGAGGTTTGAGGTAGGAGAGGTGAAAGAATTCGTCATCCTGGGAGAGGGCCAGAGTAGGGACGTGTAGCAGAATTGCTGGGCAGCACTGAAATCCACGTGAGGTTAGTGGTTGTTTATCTTTTTTTGAGACAGGGTCTTGATGTGTTGCCTAGGCTGGTCTTGAACTGCGGGGCTCAAGTGATCCTCCCACCTTGGCCTTCTGAGTAGCTGGAACTACAAGGGCTTGCCACTGTGCCTGGCTAATTTTTATTTTTTTGTAGAGGTGGTGTCTTGCCATGATGCCCTGGCTGGTCTCAAACTCCTGGGCTCAAGTGATCCACCTTGGCCTCCCAAGTTGCTGGGATTACAAGTGCCACCATGCCTGGCCCATATTTTTAAATAGTATCCTTAGGCTGGGCATGTTGGTTTATGCCTGTAACCCCAGTACTTTGGGAGGCCAAGGTGGGCAGATCACCTGAGGTCAGGAGTTCGAGACCAGCCTGGCCAACGTGGTAAAACTCTGTCTCTACTAAAAATTCAAAAAATTAGCCAGGCATGGTGGCGCATGCCTGTAGTCCCAGGTACTTAGGAAGCTGAGGTGATAGGATCACTTTAACCTGGGAGGTAGGGAGCTGAGATTGCACTACTGCACTCTAGCCTGGGCAACAGAGTGAGACTCCATCTCAAAAAAAAAAAAAAAATACATAAAAAATAAATAAACCGTATGCTTATAGTGAGATTTTTTTTGCTTGTTTACCACTTTGAGGCATAATCTGTTGATATCCTACTCGGATAGATGTGCTTCAGTTTCCTCATCTGTGTACCTACCTCACTGGTCACTAGAATTAAATGGGCTAATATATGTGATCTCTTAGCATAGGACCTGGCTGGTTGTAAGTTCTCAGTGCACATGGATTTTAGTAGTGAGTCTTACCATGAGTGGCTCCCTCCAAATCTTCTTCCTCTTTATAGAAATTTATCTGAGTCACTAGATTTTATTTGCAGAAAGGCCTGTAAGGAAAAATAATGTTAATGAAGGGTCTTGGTGCTTTCTGACACAGTGATGTCAAGCCCCACATGTGCTGCTGATACCTCAGGCGAGTGCAGCCCTGGCTGGGAACCATGCTGTACTGCCTTTTTTTTTTTTAATTGGAGACAGCATCTCCCTCTGTCGCCCAGGCTGGAGTGCAGTGGTGCAATCTTGACTCACTGTAACTTCTGCTTCCCGGGTTCAAGTGATTCTCTTGCCTCCGCCTCCCCAGGGCCTGGGATTACAGGCACTCACCTACCTGCCTAGCTAATTTTTGTATTTTCAGTAGAGACGGGGTTTCACCATTTTGGTCAGGGAGTCTCAAACTCCTGACCTCCAGTGATCCACCTGCCTCAGCCTCCCAGAGTGCTAGGATTACAGGCATGAGCCACTGCACCCAGTCTTGCCTTTTTTTTTTTTTTTTTTTTTTTTTTTTTTAAAGCGACAGAGTCTCTCGCTCTGTCACCCAGGCTGGAGTATAGTGGTGTGATCATGGTTTACTACACCCTTAACTCCAGGTCTCAAGTGATTCTCCTGTCTCAGCTTCCCAAGTAGCTGGGATTTCAGGCCCACGCCACCATGTCCAGCTAATTTTTAAAAATATGTATTTTGGGTCCATGTGTGGTGGCTCACGCCTGTAATCCCAACTGTTTGGGAGGCCAGTGTGGGAGGATCACTTGATCCCAGGAGTTTGAGACTAGTCTGGGCAACATGGGAAAACTGCATTTCTACAAAAAATACAAAAATTAGGTGGGCATGATGGCATACACCTGTAGTCCCAGCTACTCCACAGGCTAAGTTGGGAGGATCACTTGAGCCTGGGTGGTTGAGGCTGCCATGAGACATAATTGCGCCGCTGCGTTCCAGCCAAAATTTTTTTGTAGTGACAAGGTTTCACTATGTCACCAGGCTGGGCATACTACTTGATTTTTTGTAGGGAAAATGCACAAATGTGGTTCTCACAGCAAACATTATAGCAAATGATCTTTCTCCCATTTATTAATTTATTGTTATTGTAAAGTAGCACTTGGGTGTTGTATTTTTAAATTTATGGTAAATAAGTTGAGAGGGATTATAGGTTTTTTTCTGGTATATGGAGGGGTTGTAGAACTGTCACCACAATCTAATTTTAAAACTTTTCCTTCTCCCAAAAGAAACCCCGTTCCCCTTAGCAGTCGTCATTCTCTCCTTGGCTTGCCCTGTCCCGAAAAAACCTCTCATCTCCTTTAGTTCTCTATAACTTACTTAACCTGAGCATTTCACAGGATGGAATTATGCAGTGCAGAGTCCTGGGTGCCTGGCTTCTCTCACCTGGCGATGTTTTCTAGGTTCATCCGTATTGTGGCGTGGGTCCGTCTGTCATTTCTTTTTATGGCTGAATAGTGTCCCCTGTGTGAATACGTCACATATTGTTTACCCCCTTCACTCATTGATGGACAGACACTGGGGTGATTTCCACCACTTGGATTTTAGGCACAACACTGCCATGATCATCATTGTACACATTTTTCTGTAACTGTGTTCATTTCTCTTTAATTGGCATTTCCTAAATGGCCCACGATGGTGAGCCGCGTTCCATGTGCTTACTGGCCTTTCCTGTATCTTCTTTGGAGAGATGCCTATTCAGATGCTTCCCCATGTAAAACTGGGTTATTTGTCTCTTATTATTGAGTTGTTAGAGGTCTTTATATATTCTGGTTACTAGTGTCTTGTCAGATACGCGATTTGCAGGAATTTTTTTCCAATATTATGGGTGGTCTTTTTTTTTTTTCAAGGTAGTACTGTCTTTATTATGGTATAGGGTAGTATTTTATACATTAGCTAATTTTAGAGTAAAAACATTTATGTACAACTGTAAAGAAACCGCTACACAGTTAGCTCCAACTTAAATTAGAAAATATTTTCTCTGTAGAAAATTGTAAAAATTATAACATTTACCCAGTAAGTTCATTTAAACCAAATAGTAGCTAAATACATTATATATTTATAAATACAGGTTGAATTCTGGGATCCAGGAAATCTTTCCTTTCATTTATTGAAATGGCCATTATTTTAAGTTACATGAAGTGAAATTTCTTTCTTTCTTTTTTTTTTTTTTTGAGACCGAGTTTCACTCTTATTGCCCAGGCTGGAGTGTAATGATGCAATCTTGGCTCAGTGCAGCCTCCGCTTCCCGGTTCAAGTGATTCTCCTGTCTCAGCCTCCCAAGTAGCTGGGATTAGAGGCATGCACCGCCACACCCGGCTAATTTTGTATTTTTAGTAGAGACAGGGTTTCTCCATGTTAGTCAGGCTGGTCTCAAACTCCTGACCTCAGGTGATCCACCCGCCTCAGACTCCCAAAGTGCTGGAATTATAGGTGTGAGCCACCATGCCTGGCCGTGAAGTGAAATTTCCCTTAATCTTCCCTCTTAATTTATGCCGGATTATTTTTCTTTATGCTAAATCCATAATCCACAACAAGGCTTTAGCTGTTCTTTTCTAAAGGATGGGTACCATGTCCTTTTCATCTGCTTGATAAGGTACCCATGCCTATCGAAATAATGAAATGGTTCGGCTGTTATTACAGCATGTCCAGAATTTGGGCAAAACCAGAATCTAATAAATTACGCTGTCACCTCATATCCGCGGCTTTATGGGAAGCCATGAGGAACAAGGGTGAAATGATAAAACTGGCAAGTGGGTCAAGGAATAAAAGCCATGAGAATTCTGAGACCAGAGGGCAAGACAGATGTAGTCAGGATTTAAGGACAGAGCTGAAGTTCAAATAGAAAAAGAATGTTGCCTTAAGGATCAGGAGCTGAGCTGGCTGTCAGAGCCCCTAGTACACAGTGAGCAAATGAGGGGCGGTTAGAGAAAAAGATTGGATTCAGCAGGAGAAACCAGGACCTAGAAAGATTCTAGGTATTCACAGTAATTACATGAAAACAAGACAGACCATGTGGCTTTAAATTTCCTAGCATATAGTATGCTCCAGGATTCCCAGTGCAGAAAGAATCTCTGGAAGTGAAGGCAGGAAGATAACGCCACTCTAAGTTTTTGTGCGGTGAGGAATGTTTCCTAGAGGAAGAGTATCTGAGGTATCAGGCAGTTATGCGGCCAGGCTACATCGAGTTCTTCAGTTCCCTCAAAACAACTTCACCACATACAATTTGTCTTCAAAGGAAGCCTCCAGGCAGCTAAAACAAACTTTCAACAGAGATTCAGTTTAACAAACAGATCCTGTGCTGTGTGGCTTTAGGAACTAGAGCACTGACTGCTTAAAACTCCCAGCTTGCCCACTTGAAGTTAACCTCTAGAAACATTAGTGATCTGTGAGTTTTCACAGATCTGTGAGTAGATCTGTGATTTTCCAATGCTCTAGCATGCACATCATACTGGTTCTTCTCTTTGCTCTCCATTTATGAATTTGTTACCTTTTTGCATTTGAATATTTCCAGTGTTTTTTTTTTTTTTTAAAGACGGGGTTTCGCCATGTTGGTCAGGCTGGTCTTGAACTCCTGACGTCAGGTGATCTGCCCGCCTTGGCCTCCAAAGTGCTTGGATTACAGGCGTGAGCCACCACACCCGGCCTCCAGTGTTTTGTTTTGTTTTTTTGTTTTTTTCATATTCTTCAGCAGTGCAAATCTGTCCCCTCCTCCCTAAATAATGTTGGTAAACAGTGTTAATCTTCCAATAGGAAGAAGTGGAGTACATTATCATGTAAGCACCATTTATCCAGCCTTCTTAGAAAGAAAGCTATGAGACACCTTTTACATTTGAAATTCCTTAAAGACTGTGGCTTTCTATTAAAATGTACTTTTATATCTACGATCTGTGAAGAATTCACTCAAGCATGAATCACCTTATAATGAGAAGCTAAAAATGTATCAAAGTGCACAGAATTATAGGTAATCTATATCAAACATACTTTATCTTCCAAATCTAGAGCATACACAGTCTAAACTGTATTGCAGCCCAGCTAAGTTCGAAATCTTGTTTCAAAATGTTGCTTGATTTTAAGTCTTGGTAGGCAAGTAATAGGACCACACGAGAAACTGTTCGACTGTTTAGCAGGTACATTCCCTTAGGTATTTACTTTAGGGAAGGACACTTTTGAGTATAAAGACTGGTGAACTCCAAAGTATAGGCAGACACATGCTTGATTGTATCTTCTAATCTGTAGATAACTCATTAGAATAAAAATGTAATGAATTCATACACCTTTCAAAAGGAAAGACTGGTAAAGAAGTAGCAATACAGTTGTAAATGATAATGATCAGATGAAATAATTTAGATGAAGCTTGCCTGTGTCTGAAGGAGACAGGGACTCAGCAAGTGGTCAGAAGGAAGCACAATGTGCTTTTAACTTGGCACGAAAAATCATGTTCAGTTCTATATTGCCAAATATCATTCTCCTTTTCTACATACATCTTCGATTTCTAGTTATTGACTGATTGCTTTACTGAAACTCGGCTTCTGGCCTTTGTTTTGGGATCTGCCTCCTGATCGCTGTCCTCTCGGGCCTCTGTTGCCTTCCCGCTGTCCTCTGAATCTTCTTTTTCCATCCTACTGTACCATGAAGTCTAGACTGCCTTCCCGCTGACCCCTGAAGCCTCCCTATCCTTCCGTGGTCCTTCTAGCTCTGACTGCTCTGTGGCCAGAGAGCTGCCAGTGTCGTGAATCATGTCATTTCTTCTGTATTTCTGTTACTGCTGTGGTGGGTATATCAGAGCACACACCCAGCTTTCCTTTGTGAAAGACCATTCCCTTCACTTTGAAACCAGTCTCCTCACCCAGCTGCTCTTTACGTTCTTTCCAAGCGTAACTAATATTTGGCATTTCAACTGACCACTGCAAGATCATGGTCACAAAACCCACATTTGAGTTGATCAAGGAGCGCTGGTCTGCGGACGTGGCACCTGAAACATGGGGAAAGTGCTGCTGCCAGAGCTTCCACAGCTCCCTTCTCCTCTATCGGCTTCTGAGCTGGTTACTTGAAGTGATTGATGGCAGTAGGAGGCATGGCATCCAAAAGCCTGATGGCATCTATGCTGGAGGCTTTTATTCTGTTGCAGAAGGAACACCTATTTGTTTGAACTTAATTCCCACTTTTTGTTCCACTTGTACTAATTGATAATCTTCCTTGTGCTGATAAAAGCAGGTGCACACCCGCATCCTTCCAGCTCTGCCTGCCCTCCTGGATGGATGAATGTAGGACTCCACATCCTTTGGTGGAGAGCTTTGTGTAACCAGATCAACCTCAGGGATGTCTAACCCACGTGCAGCGGCATTGGTTGCCACCAAAACTACCATTTCTAAGATTTTTCAGGGTGATTTCCCTTTGCTTCAGTGCAATGTCTCCATGCAGTGACTGGGCATACTGCTTTATAGCGAATTCTGGGACAGCTCCTGGGCTTCTTTCTTGGTTTTACAAAACATGATAGTGCACCCTTGATGACCACTGTACACTCGGATGACATCCCCAGTGATTGCTGCCTTCTGAGTCCAGTGGCACTTCATAGCCAGAGGGTCCACAGTTATTGCCGTCTTCTGAGTCTTTTTACCAATCTGGTCCCCCTGTTCATATGTAGATTTCATGTACTTCTTGGCAACATTAAATAACCGATGAGGGCAAGTTGGAGAAAAAAGCAATGTTTGGGGATTGTCTTCAGAATCTTTCTTGTAGGCTACACATTAAAATCTCTTCCACTTGATCAGCACATCCCATATCCAGCGTCTGGTCAACCTCATCCAGGACAACATGCATCAGTTTGGTGAGATCTAGTTTCCATTCTGCATGTGGTCTTTGATATGACCTGGCGTCCCAACAAGGATATCAGTCCCATTCCTCATGCCTTCAAATTGACCTCCATAGGGAGTTCCACCATAAAAACAAGCCACGGACAGCTTTTTTGTGATGTCACTGAAATCTTTGCTTGCTTGATTTGCCAGCTCTCTTGTAGGTGCAAGAGCCAGTCCCTGAGGGAGACGCCTCTCTTCTTGCCCTGCAGTTCCCCATGAAGTTTCTCAGTCAAAGGGATGGTGAAGGAAAATGTCTCCCCAGTTCCTGTCAGCACCTGTGCGATTAAGTCCTTCCCGCTGTAAACATGACAGAATGTCTTTGCTTGTATAGGAAATAGGAAGGTCACTCCTGGGCCTTTGAGAAGCTTAATAGGTTCTTCAGATATGGGAAAATTAGAGAAAGCGCCTTCGGTTTGTTCCTTGGGCATTTCCTGCTCTATTTCACTGTTACTTTCTTTACTGGCAGCTTCACTGGGGTTACAGTCAGGTTCAGAATGAGGAAATACATTCTCCAGTTTGGATTCTCTCTAGTTTCTCCATTCATTTCCTTTTATTTCTTCATCTTCTTGGGCTTAGGAGCATCTGTTTATTCCTCAGCAGGCTCCTCATTTTTAAATCACTTGTTTGGTTTTAGAAGAAACCGCTTTCTTTTCAATGGGCTCCTTTTTCTTTCTCTCAAACTTTCGGTTTTAGGAGAAATGTCATCTTGAGATGGCTCCTCTTTCTTTTTTGCCTTTTTGGATTTAGGAGAATTCATGTCAACTTCAGAAGGCTCTGCTCTCTTTTTAACTTGTTTAGCTTTGGGGAAAACAGTTTCTTCCCCTTCTGCTATCTCTTCAGTCCTACTAGATTTTAGCTCCTCTTTTTTCTCTTTCTTCTCGGCTTGCTTTTGCAGTGTCTCCACTTATTTCATTGCGGTGTCTGATTCCAAACCAGCGTCAGTACGGAGTTTTCCTGACATCTTCAGTGCAGGCTACCCAGGCCAACCCATCTTCTCAACTGTGTCGAGAAGAACTTTATTTTTTTTTATTTAGACAGGATCCCACTCTGTTGCCCAGGCTGGGATGCAGTGGCATAATCATGGCTTATTATAACCTGGACTTCCAGAGCTCAGGTCATCCTCCCACTTCAGCCTCGCAGGTAGCTGGCACTACATGTGTATCACCATGCCTGGCTAATTTTTTGTATTTTTTTGTAGAGACGGAGTCTCACTATGTTTCCCAGGCTGATCCTGAACTCCTGGGCTCAAGCAGTCCTCACACCTCATCCTCCCAAAGTGTTGGGATTACAGGCATGAGCCACTATGCATGGCCTGGTTTTCTTTCTGCTTCATTTTTGTAGAAATGTGGTCTCGCTATGTGGTCAGGACTGACGTGGAACTCCTGGCCTCAAATGCTCCTCCTGCCTCAGCCTCCCAAAGTGCTGGGATTACAGGCATGAGCCACTGCACCTGGTCTCTTTACGTTCTTGCTGGCATCCTTTGCAGCACAAAAGTTGTTTTGGTTTTTTTTTGAGACAGAGTCTTGCTCTGTCACCCAGGCTAGAGTGCAATGGCATGATCTCGGCTCACTGCAACCTCTGCCTCCCAGGTTCACGCAGTTCTCCTGCCTCAGCCTCCCAAGTAGTTGGGATTACAAAGTGCGTGCCACCACACCCAGCTAATTTTTTGTATTTTTAGTGGAGACAGGGTTTCACTGTGTTAGCCAGGATGGTCTCAATCTCCTGACCTTATGATCCTCCCGCCTCAGCCTCCCAAAGGAGGGTGTAAGCCTCCACACCCGGCCTTACAGGCGTAAACTACCGCACCTGGCCTGTAGCACAAAAGTTTTTTATTTTGTTATAGTACAATTTATTATCTCTTTTTTCCTTTGTCTTTTGCTGCTTACTTTTGGTGCCATATGTAAGAGGCCATTGCCTAATCCAAGGTCATGAAGATTTACTCCTATGTTTTCTTCTAGTTTCAGCTCTTCCATTTAGAACTTTGATCTGTTTTGAGTTGGTTTTGTGTATGGTGTGAGGTAGGGCTCTGAATCCATTCTTTTGTATACTGGTAGCCAGTCGTGCCAGCACCATTTGTCTTTCCCACTGAATTGTCATAACAGCCTTTTTGAAAATCAGTTGACAGTAAATGAAAGTAAATGTCATTTTCCATAACAAACATTCATTATCTAAAAGCTATGAGTCACTTTCCCTTAGAACTATTAAAAGAAACCTTTCCATAATATGGAAAAGTCTTTTATCCCTTTTTAGCAAATAGACATAGTGATTAAGTTTTTAAGTGATAACTTACAGAATGAAAATAGATTTGACTTGACTTTTATAGTAATGGGTATGTAAATATTTGCTGAACTTTTCTTCTTTCTCTCACAAAGTAATTGGCTGGCATGGTCTTTTGTCTTTTCAGAGCCCCTGTGTCAACAGTCTCCCATTCTTCCACGATTTCTTATTATACAGCTAATTGAAATCTGTGGCCTCTGGCTTCTGATGCTTTTTAAAGATAAGGCTCAATTAAAGAATAAGGGGCTTGGAGTTTTCTGATTCCACAATAGTAATATTCTTTCGTGTGCTGTTACCAGTGACAGCCCCGAGTAGGATGGAGGGAGCCCTTGTGCAGGTTGTGCGCTTTGCTCTTCGACTTTCTCCTTGGTTTCTGGCCTCACCTGGCATTCCAGGCCCTCCTTGCCCTTCCCTGACTTTCTCACAGTGAGTGGTGTTTAGACCCACATCTGGGCTCTAGGTGGGCTCAATACTGCCAAACTCTTTCCATGATGATCATCCTTTTAAAACTGCTGGTCTGTCATAACCTTTCTTGCTTTACTCTTCTTCTTCTTTTTTTAAACACAAAGTCTCACTCTTTTGCCCAGGCTGGAGTGCACTGGTGCAGTCATGGCTCACTGCAGCCTCAACTCCTGGGCTCAAGCAATCCTCCTACCTCCACCTCCAGAGTAGCTGGGACTATAGGTGTGCATTGCCATGCATGGTCAATTTTTTTTGTTGTTGTTGAAGGAATGGAAGCGAAGATGCATGGCCAATTTTTAAAAATGTTTTGTAGACATGGAGTCTCGCTGTGTTGCCAGGCTGGTCTCAAACTCCTGCACTCAAGCTATCTGCCCACCTCAGCCTTCCAGAATGCTAGGATGACAGGCGTGAGCCACCGTGCCTGGACTATTTTAATTTAGGGGTGGGATTTGGCTTTCTTGGTGGTTCTTTGTGGGTGTGTGTCTGGGTTGGAGGCTGTGTGGGAAAGCAGCGTGTGTGCTGGCTGTTGAGCTCCTGTCTCCTGGCTTCACAGCACCTCTGTGCTCAGCTCTGTGGCCCACACAGTCTCGGGCTCTGCAGGACACTTTTCTGTTCTCAGATCCTTTTAAGATTCCACCCAGTAGGGGCGGCAGGAAAGACTGGGAACTGGAGGGTGGGGAGGAGTATAGGGAGGAGTGTGAGTGAGGGGGTGGGGACAGGGGCCTGGGGTCAGGCAGGGGCTTCTAACCTCTCCTGTTATCCTGCCACTATTGCCTGCAGAAGTCTTCTCTGCAGCAGCAGGTGTGGGCCGGGTTTCTGCTTCTCCCTCCCAGAAGCAGCCTGGTCAGTCTCTGCCTGCACCACACCCCAGGTTCTTCCTTAGCATCCCTCCATCAGGGGCCAGCCCCTCCAACAGGCTCCCATGGCTGGTGACCTCAACTGCCTCTCTTGGTTCTCTCATCACACAGTCCCACAAAGGACCCTGGTTTCGCCTTTGTTCCCTCTGTTGCTGGGCGTGGTGTTCTAGATACTGCCGTTCTGGGGAAAGGAGGCCTAACCAGACCCCCCAAATGCTGCATCCACCCTCATATGTGACCTGCTCCATGCTCCCTGCACACTCAGAGGAGATCCTGGACTCATGGTGGTCCTCGAGCCCCTCCACCTGTGGTGGCCAGGTGTCCTGTGATGGGCAGGGCCAGCATCCACCTGTGTGGCGCCATGGCTTCCGTAGTTGATAGGGAGCATGAGTGAGCCCATGATAGGAGAAAGTGAAAACAATTCAAAATATTCAGTCATTAGGGAGAAGACAGATTTTCACCTTTGGGATATTATGATACTGTCACTAAAAATGGTTCACGCTTTTCCGTTTTTTCATAGTTTGGAAAAATAGACATGCAATTATTGGAAAATGTTCCTGTTTTCGAAGTTAAAAAAAATAAAATAAAACTTTGTGTTCATGTTCAGTTAGAAATACAGAATATATAATCCATATATGATTGCAGCTCTGTTAAATAAAAACACTCAGAAAAAAGACCTAATAGGGCCAGACATGGTGGCTCACAGCAGTGGTCTCAGCACTTGGGGAGGCTGAGGCAGAGGATTGCTTGAGCCTCAGGGTTTGAGACCAGCCTGGACAACATAGCAAGACCCCGTCTCTACAAAAAATTTAAGTTAGCCCAGCATGGTGACACATGCCTGTGATCATAGCTACTCAGGAGGCTGAGGTGGGAGGATGGCTTGAGCCTGGGCTTTCAAGGATGCAGTGAGCCAAGATCGTGCTACCACACTCCAGCCTGGGTGACAGAGTGAGACCATGACTCAAAAAACCCCAAAAAGATGGAATGGAAATACACCAAAATGGCAAATTGGTTATCTGTAGGTGACATTGAGCCAAGATCTTGCTACCACACTCCAGCCTGGATGACAGAGTGAGGCTCTGACTCAGAAAAACCAAAAAGACGGACAGGAAATACACCAAAATGTCAAATTATTATTCGTAGGTGATGAAACTTGGGGGTTTGAGTTTGCTTTAACTTTTATATGTTTTCTTTATTTTCTGAAATATTATTTTTTAATGGAAAGTGTCCTACTTCTTTTTATTTAAAAATCTGATGGGAGCTAAGCCTTTTATTTCCTTGTCTTTAGCAGTTTACTTTCTCTGTTGCAGGATGGCAAAACAGAAGAGAAAAGTTTCCGAAGTGATGGAGAAAAAGAACAAAAAGCTGAAGAAGGCGTCAGCAGAGGGGCCACTGCTGGGCCCTGAGGCTGTGCCAGATGGTGTTGGAGCTGGCCCCCAGGTAAGGCCACCAGTGCCTCACTGGCCCTGCCCTCTGGGATCCGTCTGTTACTTGATCAGGAGGGAAAAGGGGCGACTCTGCCTGCTGGTCTCTCTGTGGAACAGAGGCTGGAACAGGTGCGGAGGCATGGATGGGCTTGGTGCCTTCCAGAAGCCATTGTAGGACAAAGAAGAATTTTAGTGAATTTTGGGTTGGAACCCCATGACTGCCTTTCTTAGCTGCCAGGAAACTGCTGTTTTGGGTGCCATGTTGTGTAGGGGCTTGGTGGTGGTGTGCAGGCTGGGGAAGAGCCTGCAGCAGGCCTTTGTTTGTGTCCTGGGAAGGTGCAGGCGGCAGCTGCTCACCAGTATGTGTGCAGGGGTGTGGCCTGAAACCCTGTATTGAAAAACGCACATCGAGAAATGTTCATGTCTAATAACACAATGATTGTGAGTTTGAAAATCACCTGTTAGCATCACTTTTTAAACTGCATGCAGTGGATTATAACATTGAGATTTCAGTATCCACCACCATTCACTTGAAAAAAATACATGAACAATCTTTTCCTAAAGTTATGCATTTTTATTCCTTGTTTTTTTGAGACATAGTCTCGCTCTGTTGCCCAGGCTGGAGTGCAGTGGCTTGATCTTGGCTCAGTGCAACCTCCATCTCCTGGGTTCAAGCAATTCTTCTGCCTTAGCCCCCCAAGTAGCTGGGATTACAGGTGCACGCCACCACACCTGACTAATATTTTATATTTTTGATAGAGGCGGGGTTTCACCATGTTGGCCAAGCTGGTCTTGAACTCCCAGCCTCAAGTGATCCTCCCACCTCAGCCTCCCAGCAAGCTGGAATTAGAGGTGTGAGCCACTGCACCCAGCCTGCATTTATTTATTTATTTATTGAGATGGAGTCTCACTCTGTCACCCAGGCTGTAGTGCAGTGGTGCTATCTCAGCTCACTGCCACCTCTGCCACTCAGGTTCAAACTATTCTCCTGCCTCAGTCCCCCAAGTAGCTGGTATTACAGGTGCACGCCACCACACCCAACTAATTTTTTGTATTTTTTTTTTTAAGACAGAGTCTCACTCTGTTGCCCAGGCTGGAGTGAAGTGGTGGGACCTCGGCTCACTGCAACCTCTACTGCCCAGGTTCAAGCGATTCTCTTGCTTCAGCCTCCTGAGTAGCTGGGATTACAGGTGCCTGCCACTGCACCCAGATAATTTTTTTGTGTTTTTACAAAATAGATACGTTTTGTATTTTATAAAATAGAGATGGGGTTTCACCATCTTGGCCAGGCTGGTCTTGAACTCCTGACCCCGTGATCCACCCGCATTGGCCACCCAAAGTGCTGGGATTACAGGTGTGAACCACTGCGCCTGGCCCAATTTTTTGTATTTTTGATAGAGTTGGGGTTTCATCATGTTGGCCAGGCTGGTCTTGAACTCCCGACCTCAAGTGATCCTCCCTCCTTGGCCTCCCAACACACTGGAATTACAGGGGTCAGCCATCACGCCTGGGCTGCATTTTTATGTTTGAAAGTATTTCATTACTTACTGCATCATGTTTGTCCTCCACAAAAAGATTTATACATTTAAATTAGAAAATATAAAAAATTTTTGTTACCCACCAAGTTCTGAGTGTTAAATTTTTCTTCTACATTGAGCTGTGTTTACCATTAATAGTATGCACTTGATCAAAACAGCATCATATATTAGGAATTTTCACAGATTATGATACATAAAGTGAAATTGACGCAGCGTGCATCATGTCGTGATCAGGGCATTGTGACTCTGTGTCATCACCCCACAGGAGGGCAGGGCTTTCCTTGTTGCTGCAGTTGGCACACACACCTGTGGATTGGGCTGCCATTGCCCTAGAGCGACCCGGTTTCCGGGGCTTCTATTCCTGTTCTCAGGTCAGACTTAGGTGCTGAGTGCCCTTGTTGACACAGATGAGTAAACGGGAGCAGGAGTTTTGTTGTAGCTTTGTTGCTTAAGTCCTTAAACTGAGACCATTCTGTGATTTGGGGCCCTTATTTTCAAAATTTATTTTTAAAGATCTATCAGTAAGTGACAGCTGGACTGGGTCCCTGAGTTTCTGGAAGAGTTGGAAGCCACCTGACTTGTGCTAGGGCATGGTGCTGACTTGCTACATTTGTTCACTTCCCCAGGGTGATGCCGGGGTTCAAACTCTGCCATTGTTTAGTGCTGGAGGTCCTGTGCCGGGGCGATATGCCATCGTGAGATGGGGGGTGGCAGGGGCCCTGTTTTTCATTTGTTCACTTCCCCAGGGTGACGCCAGGGTTCAAGCTCTGCCATTGTTTCCTGCCAGAGGTCTCGTGCCTGGGGCGGTATGCCATCATGAGATGTGGGGTGGCAGGTAGCCCTGTTTTTCATTAAATGAGAAAAGGGCCGCTGTGCAGAGGGAGGCGGAAAGGGGAAGTCCATGTTGGCCCTTCTTCAAAGTGGCTTCCAGCAGGAGGCAGGCACAGCTGGCACTTGGAGGAACCCCGAGGCCACCTGGCTGCAGATGCCTGGGACAGTGGAATGTGCCTGGTTGATGGGTGTAGCCCAGATCACTCTGGGATCCTGTCCAGTGAGGCAGCACTGAGCTCTTGGAAGTTGGTGTGAAATCATGACCACATCTGCGGCTGCAGGCAGCTCAGCAGCCGTGGGTGGAGGGGAGAAGCCAGGGGTATGTGCCTGGAGGAGATCGTGGCTGTGTCTTGGAGGGTCATCTCTCAGCTGCCACCCCCCAAGGGGCGAGGGAAGCCAGACAGCACCCCCAGCAGAGCCATACAGCTTGTCCTAGGCTCTCTTTAGTGGGCCACCAAAAGGCTACCTGGAAGTGGAGGCCTGGCAGGTGCAGACATCCCGTGGCTCCTGTGCAGCAGTCTGGAGGCAGCCCAGCATTCCACTCCAGCCTCGCCCTGAATTTTGGATCCTGCTCCGCAGGCTGTTGAATTCCTGTGTCCCCCAGTCCAGCTGCCTCTTCCTCGTGCCTTCTTCACAACTTGAAGTCCAGTGGTGCAGGTGCTTTTAGGTTCTTTTTGGTTTCTGGGTTCCAGATGGACGCTGGTTTCCCGAGAGCTGTTTGAGCTCTTGTTCTGTGATTCAACCCAGTTCCGATTCTACAGCGCCTCAGAGCCTCAAGCACACGTGATTTTGGTGGGCACGGCGTCATCCTGGACTTTGAGTTGAGTCGTGAGGCTTCTGGGTCTCCCTTCTTGGTGAACCCTCCTCCTGCCTGATCCCCACACAGGCCACTGGTCGCTGGCAGGACCTGCAAGACGGCTTGGCTTATAGTGACCGGGCAGAGGTTAAAACTAGCACCCAAGTGAGGGAGTGGTGTTTGTCCTTTTGTTTAAGTTGAGCAATTTTTCTTAAAGTATGTGAATGTTTTTCATTAAAATGCATGTTGATTAAAAGAAAGCTGGAAAGCAAGAGGGGAGAGAAGAGAGCCTTTGGGTGTTTCCTTCAGCTCTCCCTTTGAGGGCCGGGCTTCTGCTGGTCTGTAACACGCGGCTGCCAGCAGAGTCGCCCACACTGTCGCTTGGCACTCCAGCCCCTGGTGAGGAGTTGGTCTATGGCCCTCCCAGTTGAGCATTGGGGAGCGACCTGGAACCGGTTCCTTAGCCTTTGGAAGAGCTGGCAGCGGGAAGAGGGCCTGGGAAGCTGGGGAATGTGGTCTCAGTGGAGCCGGGTTCGACAGCAGGGATCGGCAGCCACGCTCCTTCCAAGGGAGCTGGCGGAGGGAGTTGCCTTCGGCGGGATTCTCTGCAAAGTGCATGCCCTATGGCCAGTGTCCAGGCTGCTGGGAGGGTTTTCAGATGGGTCTCTGTGACTGAGTGCAGGGGCCCGGGGGCTCATGGTCTGATGTGTTCAGGAGCCAGTCTCCCAATGAAAAGGGGTGTCTCTGCTAATACAGATAGTTCTCTGCTGACTCTCCCTGGTTCTCATGGGAAATTGTTTAAAAAAAGGTTTCAGGCCTTTTTTTGAAGTGGAACCTAAGTGCTTAGAATGGTGAGTGGCTAGGCCTGGGGAGCAGCATTCCTGGGCTCCGGAGGAGCTTGTGGAAAAGTACTGTGCTGGCTCCCTCCCCATCCCACAGTGGATCCTGGATGAACCTCTGGAATCTGCCATGGAGGACAGAGAAGCCTGTGTCCCCCTGTGGGCCATTCTGTTGTCCTCCCAGCAACGTCCGTCTGGGGAGCCCACGGGTCAGCGGCCGCTCCCGGGGCCCCGTGCAGCTTCTTCCCACAGTGCGAGCACGCTGAGCTTGTGCCAGGATCGCTGCCTTGTCCCCAAGCACTGGGAACGTCATCGACCCTTGGGGAGCGTTCCCTTAGCATTCCAGTTTCCACTCAGGCCTGTGGTCTTGGCCCAGGAAGCTGCCTGAGCCGGTGCACTCACTCTCCCAGGGTTCTGTCCCTGGTGCCTCAGTCTGGCACCACTGAGGTCTGGCTGCTCCTCGGTCCCGGGCAGCAGGGCCTCAGGGCCTCGGCTCTGGGCATTGTTTGCTGAGCTCACTATCTCAGAGGCCCCTGCTGGCCTGGAGTGCTGGGGGTCTTGTGGTGGCCCCACAGGAGGAACAGTTGCTCACATGGGCCTGTCTTGTGTCTTGGTGACTGGGCAAATGACTGCCTGCTGGTCTAAGAAGGGACTGGCACCTGCCATTTCTGTCCTCAGTTCTCTGGGCAGGAGGTTCTGCCACGGAGGTTGGCGTCTCGGGCCTTTCCTCATGTGGGCCAGAGGGGTCCCAGGGTTTGCCCTCCCTGTCTGCTTCCTGTTTCTTAGCTAAGCCCTCCCCAGGGAGCTGGGGTTTAGGAGTTCTGTCTTCACGTTCCTTTAACTCTTCCAGGCCTGGTTTCCCACTTCAGCGGGTTGTGAGGTTGAGGTTTTAGATAACACATTTCCTTGGGGCAGACTGTGGGGCCCCAGCTGAGCCAGGCCTGCTGCTCAGCATCCTTTGGGCTTGGCGAATGTGGAAGGTCATGGTGTGACTTGGCAGGTCTTTCTGTCTTTTGCCCTCTCCCTCCCTCTCCAGTCTCACTAAAAGGGACCCTTAGCTTCTCTGTTTCTGTGTGAGGCACGGACCTCTATGTGGAGGAAGACAGTGTATGTGTGACCGCCCCATGCAGAGCCAGCGGAGTGGCCGTGGGTTTGGAGGCCCCTGTGGCAGCCCGGCCACCTCTCTGCTGCTGTCAGTGCCATTTGGCTGCCTGGAAGTGGGAAGGTGGGCTCTCCCAGTCCACTGCTGTCAGACAACTGTCGTGCTTCATAAAAGTCCCTCATGTGTACAGGCACTTTCCATCCACATACATGGATTCTTGACAGCAGATTGGTAGCAGCCTGGAGGCCCTGGGGGCAGAGATGTGGGTGCTATGCTGGTTTCAGTCACCTGGCCAGCTAGTCCTGGGGAAGAGACTTACCCCTGGTTTCTGACTCTGGTTACCTCATAGAGCACAGTAACAGAGACCAGGATCCCTTCCTGTGGCTGGCTGCGAGCCGGTAGAGGCTCAGCCCAGGGCAGGGTCCACATATTGAGGTTCCATGTAAGGACCATCGGGGCTTGAACAAGGCCTCAGCATATACAGCACACTGCCCTGTGTGAGCGCTGCCCTGTTTGAGTGCAGTGGCCCGTGGAAGGCTGTGTGGGCGGTTGTAGATCGAGGGCTCCATGTTCCCAGGTCCAGCCTTTCTGGTCCTGGGTGTTTCTCGGGCTTAGCTGAAACCCACCTGAATGACCGCCTGGCTGCAGGGCCTGCGCCTTGCACATCCAGCACGTTGGGGCCACAGGTCGTGGCCAGGTGGAAGGGAGCACATCCAGCACGTGGGGCCGCAGGTCGTGGCCAGGCGGAAGGGAACATGGCCAGCATGTGGGGCCGCGGGTCGTGGCCAGGTGGAAGGGAGCACAGCCAGCACGTGGGGCTGCAGGTCATGGCCAGGTGGAAGGGAGCAGGGTTTCTCAGTGTGGACTGTCCATGTAGAGGTTCTCAAGTTGCTGCTTTTGTAATCTTGAAAATCAGATGTGAATTACACGAGCCTGAAGCCCGCAGCTTTATAAAACCATCCGATGAGGCTGTGAACTTCATGGCCTTGAGAATTTGCTCAGAGCCAGAATACTTAATACCAATAATATTTTGCCCCAAGAAGCATTACTGCTCCGGCAGTGGGATTTTTGTCATTGAACTCTCGGGGCTGAGTGGTTGCTGGTGTCTGCGGAGGCTCCCTGGCAGCCTGAATTGTTTTTCTTAATAGAATTCCAACCACCCCCACCCACATCGTTTTTATTTTCCTGAATCTGACTGCTGCATGCTGGGCTGTCTGTGACTGAGTTATGAACTGATAGACGTATGTGGCTGAAAAGCAGGTGGGACCTGAGGAACTGTCTTATGTATGGGAAAACTGAGACCCCGAGAACTTCCTCAGTCTCCCTGAGGCCCACGTAGGCGACAGGAGGCTGGCTCCCTCCTCTGTCCCTGCCGGCCACGCGGCCCCGTGTCCATCCATTTTTGTAGCTGAGTAATATTCCATGGCATTTGGGGCTGCTACTTCTGAATTTTGGCCACTCTCCTGGGTATTGTCTTGTCATACTGAGTATGTAATTTTAAAAAACAGCTTTTTATTGAGGTATAATTGACATAATGTCAGTGTTTTTCTTTATGACTTCTTTTTTTCTTCCAAAAGAAGTGCTTTTCTCTTTCACAATTAATTATATGTATTTTTTCTGTTTTGTAGTTTTTATTTTTATATGTTTTAGAACCAAAATTTGTATTTATGTTTATGTTTATATTTATGTGAGATAGGGATATAACTTCTTTTGTTCTAAAAGAAAGACACACTTGACTTAGAGTCTTTGTTTTTTTGTTTTTTTATTTTTTATTTTTTTTAAGACGGGGTTTTACCATGTTGGTCAGGCTGCTCTTGAACTCCCAACCTCAGGTGATCCTCCCGCCTTGGCCTCCAAAGTGCTTGGATTACAGGCATGAGCCACCATGCCCAGCCAACTTAGAGTCTTTTGTTGAGTATTCTATCTTTTTTTTTTTTTTTTGAGACGGAGTTTCGCTCTTGTTGCCCAGGCTGGAGTGCAGTGGTGTGATCTCAGCTCACCACAACCTCTGCTTCCCAGGTTCAAGCGATTCTTCTGCCTCAGCCTCCTGAATAGCTGCGATTACAGGCGTGCACCACCACACCCGGCTAATTTTGTATTTTTAGCAGAGACGGGGTTTCTACATGTTGATCAGGTTGGTCTCCAACTCCCAACCTCAGGTGATCCACCCTTGTCAGCCTCCCAAAGTGCTGGGATCACAAGCATGAGCCGCTGAGTCCGGCTAAGGGTTGTACTTTCCCCATGTCCTCTCCGGCACTGTGATTTGAGACCTTCTGATTCTAGATATCCTAGTGTGTCTAAGAAGTGATAGCTCACTGTGGATTTGATTGACATTTCCCCAGGGCGCATGATGGTGAGCATCTTTCATGTGCTTCTTGGTCATTTTAATATCTTCCTTGGAGAAATGTTTATTCAAACCTTTGCTGCTGGGTACAGTGGCTCACTCCTGTAATCCCAGCTCTGGGAGACTGAGGCAGGAGGATCACTTGAGGCCAGAGGTTTGAGACTAGCCTGGGCAACTTAGCAAGATCTTGTCTCTACAAAAAATTAAGAATATTAGCTAGGCATGGTTGCACGTGCCTGTAGTCCCAGGTGCTCGGGAGGCTGAGGTGGGAGGATCACTTGAGCCCAAGATTTTGAGGCTACAGTGAGCTATGATCTGCACTGCGCTCCAGCCTGAGCAACAGAGCAAGACCCCTTCCCCCCCCTAAAAAAACAAAAAACAAAAAGCCAACAAAACAAACCCTTCCGCCATTTTAACCACAGTGGTTGTGTCTTTATTATTGAGTTGTGAGAGTGTTTTATGAATTCCAGGTACAATTCTTTATCGGATATGTGACTTGCAGATAAAGCCAACAAAATAAACCTTTCCCCCATCTTAACCACAGTGGTTATTTGTGTCTTTATTATTGAGCTTTGAGAATGTTTTGTGAATTCTAGGTACAATTCTTTATTGGCTATGTGACATGCAGCTATTTTCTCCCATTCTGTGGCTTCTCTTTCACTTTCTTGATGATGTCCTTTGAGGCACATAAGTTTTTAATTTTGATGAAGACTGGTTTATTACTATTATTTTTTTTGTCTGTGCTTTTGATGTCACATCTAAGAAGTGATCCTCCTGATGGCCTCTCAGAGTGCTGGGAATTCAGGCATGAGCCCCTGTGTCTGGCATTACATTCACGTTTTTGATTTGCTTTTTGTTAATTTTTGAGTGTGGTGCGAGGTGGAGGTCCAGTTTCATTCTTCTGCACATGGCTATCTGCTTGCTCTAGCACCACTTGTTGAAAAGACAGTTCTTTTATTATTTGAATTGTCTGGGAATCCTGGTTAGAATAGCCTATTTTTTTAAGAGTTGCATAGTATTCCATTACCTTGTTTTACCGTAATTTATTTAGCGAGGTCCTTCCCACACTGTTTAATACTTTAGTTGTTGTTGTTGTTGTTGTTTTTAATGTTTTAATATCTAGTGAAGTAAGGACTTTTTTTTTTTTTTGGTAGAGATGGGGGTCTCACTATCTTGCCCAGGCTGGTCTCAGACTCCTGGGCTCAAGCAATCCTCCCTCCTCAAGCCTCCCAAAGTGCTGAGATTATAGGTGTGAGCCACCTTGCCTGGCCATAAGGATTTCTTCATTGTTTTTTTGGACAGTGTTTTTGGCCTTTTATTTGTATGAATTTTGGAAGCAGCTTTTATATTCCACGAAAATTTTTCTGTGACTTATTGAAGTTGTCTTTTGTGTTATTCAGGAAAGTTTTCTGGTTTTCTCTGGAAAGGCCTTGCTTGTTTGTTGTTAGGGTTCTTAGATGTTTTTGAGTCTGTTTCTTCCTTTGGTGTGTCCTAATGGTTATTGCTGGTGTATTGGGAAATTGCAGATAATTTGGATGTTGATCTTATAGCTAACTGAGATGCTGAACTTTCTATTGTCAGTTGATTCTCTTGGATCAGGCTTTTTAAGTAAATGAAGATGTCTTCAGAGAATGACACGTGTCTCTGCTTCATGTTTATGCCTTCTTTGTTTTTCTTCTAGCAACAGCTAGGACTTGTGGGCCAGTGTTGTATGATAGAGGTGATAATCCTTAATATGGCCATATAATTCACATTTTCCAAAGCAGAACTACTTTTATGTTTCTGGCATAACCCAGAAACCTCATGTTTTAAAATGATTGCTGGGTAAGCTGTTGTCCTGTGGTCTTCTTGTTTTGGTTTCAGTTGAATTCTAAAAGACACATCGTATGCTGCTCTCTGGATGGGAAGATGGACAGTGTGTGTGACACCGGCAGCATTCCCTTAGCAGCAAGGATGGCCTTCGTTTTTGTCTATTTTTTGAATAAACACAGGCCTGTGGTCCCAGCTTCTCAGGAGGCCAAGGTGGGAGGATCCCTTGAGCTCAGGAGTTCAAGGCCAGCCTGGGCAACGTAGCAAGATCTGGTCTCTAAAAAACAAAACGAAAAAGGCACGTTGGTGATAAAGTCTGTCTGTGAGAGCTGTAGTAATGTTAGGGGGTCTGTGAGAGCTGTGAGCTGTAGTAATGTCATCCTGCTTTGCTTGCCAGCCCCGGCCTTCCCGTCAGTCCTAACTCGACCACATGCTGTGCCCCTGCTGTCTGGGGCGGATTCTTTCAGGCCCAGATTTCTTTCATTTCTGTCTTCATGGCCTGGCCAGCCCTTTAATTTTCCTTCCAGTCTCTATTTCCTCATATTCTCTGTGTTGGACCCTCGCCCTCACTCTTCTGTAATGGATAGAAATAACTTAGCAGCAGTTTTCTGAGATCAAGTTAGAGAATTTAACTTGTTCAGCAAATGTATCTTAAAAGTTGTATTTTTGTGCTGCTGAAAACACATACTTAATGCTGTGTTAACATCTATGTTTCTATATGCAATAGGTCATGTGAGTGTTGTTCCATGCTTTTTTTGTTGGATTCTAATAACCTGCTGAAAGAGTTCTTCTGTGGTTTCATAGAGGAAGGTGGTAACCTGAGACTGTGTGTGTGTGTGTGTGTGTGTGTGTGTGTGTGTGTGTGTGTGTGTGTGTGTGTCTGTGTAGGATGGGGCAGGGATTAGGGAGCTTCAGAGTCCTCACGTTCACAGTAATTTGTGCGGGCCTTTCCAGCAGATCACCTGTTGCAAAAAAGCCATGTGTGAATTGTACCTATGCCAATAACCACGCTGCTTAATATATGGGTTTGCGATCGCATCCGTCACTGTTGGGTGCAATGATCTCACAAAACCTGAGAAAACTGATGAGGGATGGATGGTGTCTGACCTCGGAAGCAATTAGCAGCTCTCACTGACTTCCTGTCCTCTGCACTAAACAGCAGACAGCTCTTAGACGCCTGGCGAAGGCAAGCCTGGCCACAGGATGGGTCTGGGGGTGGGGCTGTTTCCCGAAGGGTGGACAGTGGCAGTAGGGGGCAGCTTCTCAATAATGTCCAAGAAACATTTGGTGAAATTCAACATCCTGACATGAAGAGAATCAGTTTCTTTGCTTTCCCCAAGAAACATTCCTCCTAAAAAACAGCAAAAGTTTATTATAAAATCAGACATATTTGGATTCTGTTTATCTCAAAAGATGAGAATTTTTCTTTAAGCAAGTAGAGACTTTGAATTATTTCCACCAAAGCATGAGTTTTCACTTTTTTGGACTGCAGCCTAGTAAAAGACATGCCTACAGTATTCACAAAGGCGAAACAGAAGCCCCCACAGGCATCTCCAGCAGAAAGAGGTTTAACACAGGGAGATTGGTGCTTACAAGGTTGGTGGGGAGGCTGCAGAGTGAGCTTGGCTCCTGCCCACTTCTGACCCTGTGAGAGCAGCTGCTTCGTGCAGGTAGGGGCAGCTCTGCCTCGAGTCCCTCTGCCTCCCCAACTTCCATGCGTCCCTCCACCTCCCTACTTGCCCTGTGGGACCTCGGGCATGTGCCCATCTCCCTGGCAGAAAAGCTTCCCGGCCACCCTGGTTTCTGAGCCCCAGCTCACCCCATAGTTTGGGCCTGGCAATTCCTTGCTCTTATCAGCTCTGGTTTGCTGGTGTTCCTGATCAGCATCTCTTTCCCCCACCCGTGAGAGAGCTGGCCTCAGTCCTTCGGTAAAGGCCACCTGAGGAGGCTGCCAGCCCTCACGCTTCGCGGTCTCTGGAGCCGGAGCAGCCTTAGGCGGTGAACGGCCCAGTGGGGGCAGCCTTGTCCAAACAAAGCTGATTAACCCACAGAGGCTGCTGGGGGCTTGACCCAGGGGGCTGTAGTTTACATTCTGTGGGTCTAAACATTGAGCCCACCCAAGGCAGAAATAGCACTTCCCCAGGCTCACCACCATCCACACTGGTGAGTGGGTGGATTTACCTCTTTTAACAGGCAGCTCCAGCAGCATCTGAGGTCTCTCCCCGGCTGCAGGGCAGCCCCACCCTGACAGATGGTGGCACGTGGGCAGCAGGTCTTTCTGCCTCCAGTTCTGGGTCTCCTTCTGCATGGAAGAGGCCCAGTGGCTGCACTTTGAGTAAGTGTCTGGGCCAGTGGTGCACGGTCTGGCTGCGACCCTTGGGAGGTTGGCAGGACTCTGGGTTTCTTATGGGAAAGGATCAGGGCTGTGTCCTTACTACAGTGGGAAAGACTCCCATGGGCACCACTGCACTGAGGGCTAGTCAGGAGAAGAATAGGGCATCTGTGAGCAACAAGAGATCATTTAACTTGAAATAGAAAATTAGTATCTACGTCGATGGGAAGTTGAGCCCCTGAGAGGTTAGCACTGATGTTGCCATTCTTCCTGAGCTTGAGCCTCTCCATTTGCTCCCGGGAGATAAGTTCTAGAAGAGCCCCAGAGTAGAGCGCAGCCCTCCTGCTTTCCCGGCCGAATCCTGGAGCCCCTTTGCCCCTCCCGCCGTTCA
>PVKP010009716.1:0-67250 GCA_004027715.1 Plecturocebus donacophilus
CAAGGGCTGATAGATGGTTTTGTATGGCCGGCTGTTAATTGCTCCTCAATTAATTCATGGACTCAATGTTATTTCTCTCCCTTAAAAGGCTACTGGTCTACCCAAATACCATCTTGAGAAAGCCACATTATAGGTGGGGGATAAATAATAGTGACCATTATTAGGCAAGGGTTTGGTTCACGCCTATAATCCCAGCACTTTAGGAGGCCGAGGAGAGTGGATGACAAGGTTAGGAGATCGAGACCATCCTAGCCAACATGGTGAAACCCCGTCTCTACTAAAAATACAATAAATTAGGTGGGCATGGTGGTGGGCCCCTGTAGTCCCAGCTACTCAGGAAGCTGAGGCAGGAGAATGGCTTGAACCTGGGAGGTGGAGGCTGCAGTGAGCCGAGATTGTGCCACTGTACTCCAGCCTGGTGATACAGCAAGACTCTGTCTAAAAAAAAAAAAAACAGGGAGGGGGGTTTGCTATTTACAGTTCACATAATTTATCAGATTCTGCCCTCCAAAGGAGTATTGTCTGATGTCTAAAGTTGATTTAGCTGACACTGACCAGTCCCATGGGAGCACATGGAAGTTGTCTGCTATGGCTTCCATTAATCCCCTTATAAATGGGCTAGTGACTCCATTTTCTTTAATGCTTTTTCTTATCTCGTTATAAGCATCAAAAGAAATGGGTTCATATAACTGATTGCCTTATTGATCTTTCATTACCAGGCAGGCCAAGAGCTCCCCTTCTATGCTGGTTGCCTAAGACAGGGTCCCCTAGCTACAGTGTCTCCCTTGTCTTTTTTCCAACTAATTGTGGGAGGGGACTCAGGGAAAACTTTGTTTTCTCTGTAGCACTTTTATTTGGTAATTATGGGGTTGAGGGAGGGGGACAAGGTGGTAGGGTAGGTGATGGTTCCTCTTTCCTTCCCTTCTTGGACTCTTTTGTGTAGAGCAGGGCCAGAGCAGCTCTAACTAAGGCCCATAATGTTAGAGATATTACTGGGACCCATTGCCCTTGTGCATGATACTGTTTAAGATTTCTCCCCACTTGTTCCCAGAGCTCTAAATGTAGTGTACCTTCTTCCAGGGACCATAGTTTATGGTAAACAACAGTTTGCATTAGGTCCCTTAATTGAGCCTGGGAAACTGGGGCTCTGCTAGATTTAAGCAGCTGTTTCAATACTTTTATGTACTGTTCCTGCTGTGCTGACAACTGTTGTTACTGACTGTGCTGTCTTGTCACCTTCATTTCTGAGTGTTCCATCGCAATCCATTGCAGTGTTCCTCATGTGGTCCCCCACATGAGGAGTCTGAACCACAGACTCTGGCCAAGTGATGAATAAAAGTAGTTCTCATACACAACACAGGTATTTAGCCTGTGAGAGTGCAGCTACAGGACTCCACAGCTTACAGACCCCAAAGAGGGAGTCCAGCCATGCAGCCCCAATATGCTGGAGATGCTTGTATTCATTTAACAACAGATTTAATGACAAAGGTTGTGAGCAACATCATTTCTGGGTAATTAACTTTGCTCACCCCCCAATTAGAGAGCAGTCACGAATGCAAATGGATCAAAGGTTGGTTTCTAGGGAAATAGGTAAACAAATTTATCTAGATAAATTCATTTGCACTCCCTTGTAACCTGCCCTTTGCCCTAATCCCAAGATAAGAGGATTTATCTGCCTTCAGCCATAACTCTTTCCTGAGGCTTTTTCAAAACCTCTTGGCCTTCCAGGAAGGTTTCTTTCTTTCCTATAAATTTTCCCACCACCCTGACCAATCTCCTACAATTTCCCATGTGTCATAAATTATTATTATGCTTTTTATTTTTGTTCAGATATATCTAATCGGACAGAAGAGCTGCTCTTAAATTGCTTTTTTTCTTCTCTGTGGTTTGCTTTGCAATTCTTATTCCGAGTATGAAGGCTATAATGGCCAAAATTTAAAGGCAAGATTTAGAGAACTTTTGCCATCTATTATGCATTCTTCAGCATACACTTTAACATTGTTGCATAGAATATTTGGTTCTTTATTTAATCTATAATTTATTTTTCTATTTGTTATGAGAGGATAGTAAGTAACATAATTATATACATTTCTGGTTTATATATCCTCAGTATGTCAGGTATTAAAGTATTTGGAAGTATCTGTCTTGACAAGGTAAGGGCAAGAAATGTGAGATCTTAGTGCAGGAGAGAAATCTTGTAACATAATCTAGAGGGACTGGTCTAAACTTGTTGGGTTCCATTTATTATTCATAATTAGAGGGAATTAGACTCCCCTTTTCTTTTGTGTATTACTATCCAATCACAAAGGGTCACTACTAAAACAAAAATAACAACTCAAGTACATTTAAGGTCATGTGTGGAAAACATCTTTAGACTTTCTAAACAAATATTTTTATCAGATTTCATAGTTTCAGATAGAAAGTCAGTTATGACCATCTAGCAGGTTTGAAACAAAGAAAATTTTCATGAGGAGATATTTTGTATTTCATAAAGAATGTGATTAAAATTCTGTGTAACACAAAAGACTTGCCTAAACACTATGGTAAGAGACTTGTCCAACTTTGGTCCAGCTTATATGTGCACTAGGTCATAGATTTGTCCTTAAAAGTAACCCTAGCCTCCATACTGAAACTTTGCTCAAAATAGCATGATCCTGCCAAATCGCAAAACATACACTGTCTAACCCATGATTCCAAACAATTATCAATTATTTTCCATTTTCTTTTTATGTAATTTTCCACTTCTATATAGTCCCACTAGTCCCTTGTTTTTCTCATTTATATATTCTTAGATTTCCTTTTAATTCATATCAGTTCTCTCTTCAAAAACCTTGTACCTTTGTTTTGGTTGGAGTTAAGCTCAGTTTATATTGTGGTCTCTATTCCCTACTTCAGCAGTCAGAATAACATCTGTCTTGCAATCTTTAAGAAAGACTTTGCTTTTTTTTCTTTGACAGAAACACATATATTCTACTTGATTGTATTTTTAATACTGTAAATGTTGTAAAAAATGCACAAGTTAAAACATCTAGTCTTTCTGATTTCATATCAACAGGCTGAAATTCCAGTGAATCTTGTTCTTTTACTTTAAAAATATACATATATAAGCATTAAATTGAATGATTTGAGGATTTCTAAAATTAGAATCACACATTACTTAATGTTTAACCAAGACTAAAATACTTAGATAAATCTGGAAGTCACAGGTCTTGTGAAATATAGAGGAGAAGCTTGCCACAACTTGATGCATAGTGCTGGAATTAAATGCAAGGATCTCCCATGTCATTGTGTCATGCTTACCAGCCTTAGATCACAAAGAGTGTTTCTCTTTTCCTTCTTTATTGACCTGACAAACTTTTGATAACCAAAAAAGCAACATTTTATGACAAATAGAGTAATGATTGCCACACAGGCCAGCACATGTAGAGAGTAGTACTGAAACCAGGTGAAGTTTTGGGTTTCAGTACTACCTTGGCACAGGTACTTGGTTGCCTTTTGGTCTGTGACAAACTCAATCCAGAAGACTACATAGGGCTTCAGAGGCTGGATATAATGGGTTATTGATAACAATATAACATTCTCTTTACAGCTAAAGGAAAATCAAATAGACACCAGTTATAAAATAAACTAGAAAAGATAAATATGTGAATATTTTTTGCAGAAGTCTAAAATGAGTGTCACATAAAGGAGGATGAAAACTAAAATATTTTATTTCAAGGTGGTTATGGAGATTTTGGTTTACAGGCTAAAATCTGTCAGATGCATGAGATTTCCTTTTTTAAAAAATTATATTTTAAGTTCTGGAGTAAAAGTGAGGAATGTGTAGGTTTGTTACATAGGTATACACTTGTCATGTTGGTTTGCTGCACCCATCAACCCCTCATCTACATTAGTCATTTCTCTTAATGCTATCCCTCCTCTAGCTCCCCACCTACAACAGGCCCCAGTGTGTGAAGTTTCCCTCCCTGTGTCCATGTGTTCTCATTGTGTAGCTCCTCCTAAAGAGTGAGAACATGTGAGGTTTGGTTTGTTTTAGTTCTTGTTTTAGTTTGATGAGAATGATGGTTTCCAGCTTTATTCATGTCCCTTCAAAGGACATGAACTCATCTTTTTTTACGGCTGCATCACATTTCATGGAGTATATGTTCCACATTTTTTTTTATCCAGTCTTTGATGGGCATTTGGGTTGGTTCCAAGTCTGCTATTGTGAACAATGCAGCAATAAACATATGTGTACATGTGTTTTTATAGTAGAACTATTTATAATCCTTTGGGTATATATCCAGTAATGGGATTGCTGAATCAAATGGTATGCCAAGTTCTATAGCCTTGAGGAATCACCACACTGCCATCCACAATGGTTGCACTAATTTACACTCCCAGAAACAGTGTAAAAGCTTTCCTATTTTTCCACATTTTCTCCAGCATCTGTTGTTTCCTGACTTTTTAATGGTCTCCATTCTAACTGGCATGAGATGCTATCTCAATGTGGTTTTGATTTGCATTTCTCTGATGACCAGAGATGATGAGCTTTTTTTCATATGTTTGTTGGCTGCATAAATGGCTTCTTTTGAGAATGTCTCTTCATATCCTTTGACCACTTTTTGATAGGGTCGTTTGTTTTCTTCTTGTAGATTTGTTTAAGTTCTTTGTAGATTCTGGATATTAGCCCTTTGTCAGATGAATATATCACAAATTTTGTCTCCCATTCTGTAGGTTGCCTGTTTACTCTGATGATAGTTTCTTTTGCTAAGCAGAAGCTCTTTAGTTTAAAAAGATCCCATTTGACAATTTTGGCTCCTCTTGCCATTGCTTTTGGTGTTTTAGTCATAAAGTTTGTGCCCATGCCTATGTCCTAAATGGTATTGTCTAGGTTTTCTTCTAGAGTTTGTAGGGTTTTAGGTCTTTTGTTTAAGTCTTTAATCCAATGTCAGTTAACTTTTGAATAAGGAAGGGATCCAGTTTCGGCTTTCTGAATATGTCTAGCCAGCTATTCCAACACCATTTATTAAATAGGGGATCCTTTTCCCATTGCTTGTTTTTGTCAGGTTTGTCAAAGATCAGATGATTGTAGATGTGTAGTGTTATTTCTCAGGCCTCTGTTCTGTTCAATCGGTCACTATATCTGTTCTGGTACCAGGAGCATGCTAATTTTGTTACTGTAACCTTGTAGTATAGTTCGAAGTCAGGTAGCATCATGCCTCCAGCTTTGTTCTTTTTGCTGAGAATCGTCTTAGCTATGTGGGTTCTTTTTTGGTTCCATATGAAATTTAAAGCATTGTTTCCAATTCTGTGAAGAAAGGCGATGGTAGCTTGATGGGGATAGCATTGAATCTATAAATTACTTTGGGCAGTGTGGTCATTTTTATGATATTGATTCTTCCTAACCATGAGCATGGAATGTTTTTCCATTTGTTTGTGTCCTCTCTTATTTCCTTCAGCAGTGGTTTGTAGTTCTCCTTGTATACCTTCAATATACAAAAGAAAATTTATTTAAAGTAAAACATTTGATGAGCTCTCATGTTGAAAACCCTGCATAAGAGTGCTAAAAACTAGGCAGTACTGCCATGACATTCATGGTTCCCTGCTTCAAGTTTGTTCTCAATCTTCCTTATAATCCTTCTTTTACCAACATCAGCAATTTCCCTTATTTCACTTTCCAGCTGTTTCAAAACTTTTGCAGTATCCTAAAACCTCTGACAAATGTTTCCACTAAAACTACACACACAAAAGAACAGATTGTGATGCTCACAATGGTTTATTGACAATTATCTTTAAGCATTAAAATAATAGATATATGTACTCGTCATTGTCTTCATGTTCAGAGTCAGTGCTGCTCCTTTGGCCTTCATGTGAAAACTTATCAATACATGCTATGTAATTTAAAAAAAAATCCTGTGCATTCATGAAGAATCATTAATGACTGCCTTTAATGCATTGAGCAAATCTGTATTTGACATTGTTTTTGAGTCCAGTCTAACAGCTTCTTCCTTAGCCTTCATGTGACCAATGTTCTCAAGTTGATATGCAAACAAAGGAAGCTCCCCACCATAGGGACCTCATGATAGATCCACTCATAGGTGCTGTTGGCTACACTATGAGTTATAGGTGATGAGGAGGAAGGCAGCAAACCACACTGCCATGTATGTACCTATGCAACAATCTTGCATGTTCTTCACATGTACCCAAAAACCTAAAATGCAATAAAATATATACAGAAAAAAAATAAATAATGAATAAAAGCTTTGGTTTTGGATGACCTAGGATTGGATAAATGTTTGAATAAATATTTATTATAAGTCTTAGAAATAAAATGAGCAATACAGAATATGAGGCAATTAAGCAGGCAGTGTTTTCTATATAATACATTACTATCACAGTAAAACTGCATTAAAATTGCTTTTAGATCTCAGAGGAAGAAGCACCAAGTCCTCTGGGGCAATAAGTGAAGGCTACACATTGAAGCAGTGGTATGTGGCTTGAGAGTTGAAGATTGAATACAAGATTGTCAATTGGACAAATAGAAAGAGCACAACATGGATAAAGAAAACTGCATATCCCTCACTCCAGCCCCCAAAAAGCAGAATGCATGCTAGAACATATTCTCTTAGATAAATGGTGAAGTCACTGAGTGTGATTGGGCATGGTGTCCAGGGAATCAGGGAGTGGGTTGGTGGTGGTGCTTGAATAGAGGAAGAACAGGCCATACTCCATCATGAAATGCATTACCATTTCAAGATAAAGACTGGGGATTTATTTCCATAGAAAATGCAGTCACTGGCAATAAAAGAAGAACTGTTATTTTTTAGTTGCACTTGAAATATCTATATATTAGGAGAAAGGCTAAATGAACATTCTAATTAGGAGACAGACAACTCAGAAAATTATTGAAAAATTATATGTGCAATATAACTACACTTGAAATAAAGATAGTTTGTTTCTGGCCATAACATGACTATGTATGATAAAATGTCAACTGATATAGTTTAACATATTTTTCGCCAGGACTGAAACATAAATGTAAAGCTGTGAGATTTTGAGTTATTAAATAATAAATGGTGAATCAGTTTGCTTTCTGTTGAACCATTTTCATCCTGATTGACTGATACTCAGTTATACAGCTGAGTATTGGTATTAATGCATCTGATTTCCTGTCATCAGATTTCCATAGAACCATAAAGATAAGGGAACCTAATGATAATAACAGACGGTCACATAGAAGGCCACAACAGACACTGGGGCCTTTCAGAGGGTGGAAGTTGGGAGGTGAAAGAGGATCAGATAAAATAATTAATGGGTACTAGGCTTAATACCTGGGTGATGAAATAATCTGCATAACAAACACCCTATGACACAAGTTTACCTGTGTAAACAAGCTATCACTTGTACCCCTGACTTAAAATGAAAGTTAGAAAAAGAAAGTACCTTGACATACAAGCCAAATTCAAATTATAGCATATTTGTTAGAATTCTAAAAAGATAAAGGGATTACCTACTTAAATGCCTTCCATATAATGGGTAAGGATAGGAGGACAAGACAGGTTAAGTAACAGAACTACTGAAGACTGGAGTAATTATAAATAAATAAGTTAAACAAACAAATATTCAGTTGGTGTAAAGAATTGCATTTTTTAAAGTAATGTGATTAAAAATAATGACATTACTTTTGATGTCAAAAATCGTAATTACTTTTGCACCAACCTATACATTTTTTGGATTTATTTTTACATTAAATTAGGTTAAATGCAATCATGATGTTTCACGCATAGTGACTTAGACAAATGAGATAATAAATGACAAATTCAAACATTTAATTAATTGTTAGACAGTCATAATTGTAATGTAAAAAAGAATAATAATTTACAAAAGGTTTACACCGTTTTTATTAATGAATTTACTATACTCACCTTCATCTGCCAAATTATTAAGCTTTTAATTTTTAAATAAATTAAATTGGAGTAAATTTACTTATATTCACTTGTTTTATAAGTTAGAACCTTACATCTGATGATTTACAAAAAAGCAAATTTATGCAATCATATATGTATGAGAACTAAATGAATTCTTCTAGAAATCACATATAACTTCTTTCTGATTACAAATTATTACTTCTTCCATAAAAAATTCAAGTGAGATTTTTACATATATTCAGAATATTATCACATTTACTAGCATTGTAAATTCTGTAAACATATGAAACAGTGATTGACAGTTCATAAATAATGAGGCTGTTGACAAACTTCCAAAATAGTGATGATGCTAAATTTTGTTCAACTTACTGTTAACTTTTTGGTGAAATACTACAAGTGTTGACAGCAGTGATAATCACGGTCATCTATAACTAAGCCATTTGGTATATGCCTAATACCAAAATGGAGTACTAATTTTAGAATTACCACACAATCTTTATAAACTAGAATGTAATTAACACATATATTTGCTATATAAGCTTTAAGGGTAACTTCACAGGAAGGCTAAATAGGATATAAAACTAAAGAATATCTCATAAATATTGAAATATCGAAGTAGTATTATATATATTGGAAAGTTAGTTATTAATAGATTTTATGGGGTAGCTGCACTTCTCTCCCTACCTGCCTTCCTTCTGCTTGACTCTTCCTTTCCTTCTTTTTTCTCCTCCTCCTTCTTCTTCTTTGTTCTTCCTCTTCTTCCTCCTCCTCTTCCTTCATCTTCTTCTTTTTTTCTCCTTTTCCTTCTCCTCCTTCTCCCCCCCACCTCCTTGTTCTCTTCTTCTTCGTCTTCTTCTTCTCTTTCTTTTCTTCTTCCCCTTCCTCCCCCTCTCTTCCTCCTACTTCTTCTTCTTCCTCCTACTTCTTCTTCCTCTTCTTTCTCTTTTATTTTCTTAAGAGATAGGGTCTCACATTGTCACTCAGGCGGAAGTACAATAGTGAAATCACAAAACTGGAAATAAAGTAATTATACAGCTGAATCACCATTTAATAGATGTCATGGCTCAAGATGCTTTTGTGTGTATAAAATTTGTACACATACAAATCACATATTATATATTTATCAATTTAAAGTGTACAACTCAATGGCTGGGTGAAATGCTTATGTCTGTAGTCCCTTTACTTTGTGAAAGCCAAGAATGTGGATCACTTAAGCCTAGGAGATTGATATCAACACGGATAACACAGAGAATCCTTGTCTCTAAAAAAAAACAAGAACAGAAAGAAAAATTAGCTGGCTGTGGTGGTTTGCACCTGCAGTTGCAGCTACTTGAAAGGCTGAGGTGGGAAGATGCCATAAGCCCAGGAGGTTGAGGCTGCAGTGAGTGGAGATTACAATACTGGACTCCAGCCTGGGTGACAAGCGAAACCCTGTCTTCAAAAAATATTTTTTTAATATACAATATGATGGTTCATCATATATTTACAGAATTTTGCAACAACTAGAACAAGATTGAACATATTTTATCATCCACCAAAAAAAAAAAAAAAAAAAACACTGTACCCTTAGCAATTCCTTATCCTTCATTTTAGGCAAACACTAACATACGTTCTAACGATTTGCCTATTAAGGACATAATATATTGATCTTTGTTGTTTGGCATCTATACTTAGCATAATGCTTTAAAGAGTTTAATTAATGGTATAGCATGCATCAGGACTTTTTTAGTTTTATTGACAAATAATATTCTACAGTATTGATATATCATACATTGTTTATTCATTCATCAGTGATGGACTGTAGTTTTTCTTCCAATTTTGGTTAAGATGTTGTTTATTAACATTCATGTATTAATTTTGTATAGTCCTATTGTCATTTCTCTTGGGTATATTACTAGAGGCGGAGTTCCTGGATTATACTGTAGCTCTATGTTTAACCTTTGATAAGGGTATATTACTAGAGGTGGAGTTGCTGGATTATACTGTAGCTCTATGTTTAACCTTTGATAAGCTGGTAAATTGTTTCAAAGGGCCTGAATAATTTTGTATTCACCCAAGCAAAGTATGAAGATTCCAATTTTTCTACATCCTTGTCAACACTTTTTATTATTTGCCTTTTTGATAATAGTCATGTTAGTGAGGGTGAAGTGGCATCTCACTGTGGTTTTTACTAACATTTTTATATAATAATGTTGAACTTAATGATGCGGAGCATTTTTTCATTTGTTCTTATTGGACATTTACGTTTGTTCAATTGTCCTTATGAACATTTACATATTCCTGAGAGAAATACCTGTTCAGATCTTTTGCACATTTTTGGATTGGGTTATTTGTTATTGAGCTGTAGGATTTCTTTTTATAAATTTCTTATACAAGTTACTTACCATGTATGTAATTTGCAACTATATAATCCAAAGTCTGGTTTCTCTTCTGACGTTAGTGTTGGTGTTCTTTGATGTGCAAAAATTTTAATTTAAGTGAAGTTCAATTCATCAACTTTAATTTGGTTGCTTCTGCTTTTGGTGTCATATGTAAAAACCTTACCAAATTCAGGATTAGAAAGATATACACATATTCTTCCTGCTGAGTTTTATAGTTCCTGCTCTTACATTTAGGTTTTTGATCTATTTTGAGTCCATTTTTGTATATGACTTGAGGTGAGGGATTTGATTTTATTCTTTTGAATATTGATAATCAGTTTGCCCACTGACATTTGTTACAGAAACTGTTTTTTCTCCATTGTATAGTTTTTTCATTCTAGTCAAATATCAGTTGACTCTATGTTTGGCTATATTTCTAGGTTTTACAAACTATTCATATTGAGCGTATGCCTAGGCTATATGCCTGTACCTAATGCATGCTAGGCTTAATACCAAGGTGATGAGCTGATAAGTGCAGTAAACCACCATGGCTTACATTTATCTATGTAACAAACCTGCAAATGTATCCTGGAACTTAAAATAATGTAAAATTTAAAAAAGAAAGAATTAAAGAAAGAAGAATTTAAAAAATTTTACTTAGGCAACAAATGTAATTTCTTCTCAATTTCAAACGTTCAAATTAACACTTTAGAAATGTAATTAAATTTATAAAGGGTAAAGAAAGCAAAATTTTTAATATATTTATTAAATTAATATAAAGCTGAATCAAGTATAAATATTTGCCTTGAACAAGTGCTTTGCATTGATAAATACTTATTATGCTATATCCTTGGTCAAGCTCTCACATAACAATTAATTGATAAATTTAAATTTGTAGAAGATTAAAAATAAGAATAATACAATTATCTGAAAATTCAAGCAAGCATGGTTTTTATTATTTGGCATAAAATTAAACGTTGATTACAAGTGGTGATTATATTTTATGAACATTAGTAATTTTTAAGTATAATTAATTGATGTTTAATGTAATCATTTGTACTGTTAACTAAAAATTTTATAAAATTGCTGGTTATTTTCTATATTTGTCATTGTTTTATCCTCTAAATATGATCTGTTCACCTTTAACATATAACATAGAACTTTCTCCTTGGAATAAAAAATGTCAATTGGTTTATTTACTAAAGACAGTACCCAAATCTTCCACTACAAGTTATATAAGAATATATGTTGAAGAAAGGCAGGCAAGTTTTACCATGATTATATATATATACTCAGTGAAAATTATGTAGACATTAATATGATGCACATCAACAGTTAAATTCATTCTCTAACTCCTGCAACATTGGGCAAGCAGAAGATTTTCTTTTCATTAAAAAAGGAAATCAGTACCTTTCTCATAATATACTATTCTCCTATAGTGGTTCCCTTATTTGTTTGGTATATGGAAACTTGTGAATTTGACTCTTTCTTATACCTATCAAATTCCACCTACACTGTATGCATTACCTAGGATTCAGCATATTGTTAGTCATTAATTAAGGTTAACTATAAAATAATTTGATACTATGAATATAACATATTTAGAATTAGGTAGTATTCTTGTGTCAGAAAAGTGAAAGGAAAAGGGTACAGTCAGCTGGGAAAGACTAAGGAAAAATAGAAGACTATAACTCACAAGTTAATAGTGATCATGTTGAAATCTAGGCTTCATCATATCAGTAGGCTTAAGGCAGGTAAAGGAATAGAAAATTTGGAAACATGATGGGAGATGTGTTTTTGTTAAGCTCCTTTTGGCTGGAATTAATAATATTGTGCCATTCAGGATTTTGTCAAACTTAAAAACATATATTTCCTCTTCTTCTTGATCTATTCTCTTTTTTCCTTCTTTCCTATCTTACCAAATTTTTGAAAGAAAAAAAAACAACATTGTATGACCAAAAATATAGCCATTGTCACACAGACCAGCAAGAACCCAATAACATCCAAAGAGTGGTATTGGAACCAGGTGAGGTTGTGGGCAGCTGGCCGCAGGTGCTTGGCTCCTTTGTGGCGCATGACAAACTCAATCCAGAAGACTGCGCGATCCAGGGGCTTTACAGGTTGATCATGGTGAATTCTTGATAATCTCATAGCATTCTCTTTATAGCTAGAAGACAAATACATAGGCAGAAATTAGATAATTTTTGTTTTTATTTTCATTGACGATAAATATGTGATACACATTTGCTATACAAGTTGAAGTCCATAGTTATGTTAAGAAATAATATAATTATTGCATGAACTTTTCTAGTTGCACAAGATTTTAGGAGTTACAAAAGGGAGGATGTGGATGAAATATATTCTTAACACAGGATGGTCAAATGTAGACATGAACAAAGCAGAGTAAGCCAGTTGTAAATGTATTTGTCTAGCATAATTTTTCTAAAAATAATTTTGATACTATGTGAACTATACTGTCCAGGACAGTTTCAAGACCAAGATGGTACATAACCTAATGTTGTGGGATAAAAGTCATTTTGGACATACATAAGCATATCCTCTAATGTCTAGCTGGTTCATATGACAGACAAAGGAAATTGACAACATTAGTGAGTTATTTTACAGTTCTGAGATGTTGGCACTGTGATAATTACTCCTTTGTACACATTTGTATGTTTGTGATGAAAAGGACAGTGTCTCTATCTGTAACGTGAAGACTGAACAAAAACACTCTGGTGATTTAAGAAGTGGCATATGAACTTTGAGTTTTTAAGGTAAATTAAAACATTTCCCTAGAATTAGAGCTCTTAATCAACTTGCCATCACAATAGCAATAGGTAGGGTAGGGCCAAGATAGTAATTTCACATGGATCATGCTACATTTGAGGCATGCCTACATTGAGGCACATAAATAAATTTGTACATGTAAATCAAAAAATATAAAAAGATAAAAGTATGTTTTCCTATAAATGATGTAGGACAAGGACCATGCTCATAAATTCATTATTTAATGTTTTATTTTATACTAATGTTTTATAACTGACATGGTAAAATATTCTGAATAATTAAAATTTACTATGGTATATTCAAATGTAATTTTTAATATTTATTAATTGCTTTAATGAATAACAGAATGGAGTACAAATACATCCATATATGTACTCTACACTATACTCTGTGTTCCCAGAGGTAGTATTTGGTTTAGGGTTAAAGAAGGTATTTTAAATTAAATAATTTTTAGGCATTCATTTAGAAATTTCTAACACTATTTATAGTTCTGTTTTTTGCATCAATAATATTGTCAATGCAATGAGTCAACATCTAAAATATTTGAAGATATTTATTTGGACCAAAGCCCTCAGGAGGTCCTGAGTACATGTGCCCACAGTGGATGGGATGCAGCTTGGTTTTACACATTTTAGGAAAGCATAAGACATTAATCGAATACATTTAATAAATACATTAGTTTGGTCCAGAAAGGGGTAAAACTTGAAGTAGGGGTACATTCAGGTTATAGGTAAATTTAAAGATTTTCTGGTTGACAATGGGTTGAGTTTGTCTAAAGGCCTAGGATCAAATGGAAGGCACGCCTGGGATCAAGGATTGTAGAGATCTAAGTCCTTATTTGCAGGGGAAGTATTCAGATAGTAGGCTTCAGAGAGAATAGGCTGTGAAATGCTTCTTATCAGACTTAAAGTCTGTGTTGATGCTAATGCCAGTGAGGCATAGTGAGGCATGTTTGACCCTCAATTCTCATCATCGCCTGAAACAGTATCTCAGGTTAAATTTTCAAAGAACCCTGAGTAAGGAGGAGTTCCATTCAGATGGTTGGATGGGGGGCTTAGAATTTTATTTTTGGTTTACACTTTTGAAGTCAATGATAAAATTTAATGATCATTTTAAGCATTAGAGTTAAAGAGAATCACAGGCCTTATCTATTCTAATAATTAACAAAATAAACCAAATTGTCAGAAACTAACAACTTTGTAATAGTCTAATTGATTAGACATCAAAGTCAAACAAAACATCATAATAAGCCTTGCTGAAGCTTGTAAGCCACCAATTAGCTCCTGAATTATTTCTAGAATTATGACTTATACAACACGTATATTGTTAATGTATGTACATCTTTAACAACATGCATGTTGTTAAAGATCAAACATATTTATGTATGTATTAATAAAAGTCAATTAATTGGAATGTGGATAGGAAGCAAAAGTCAAAAAAAAAAGGGCTCTGTTTTGGTATGAATCCAACAAAGTGTTTAGTGTCTCTCATTTTTGAAATGATACACTGGCCTCTGTGTCTAAAACACTTGGCAAAGGGCACTGAATAGATGTTTTTAAGCAGGTTAGTTCCATTTAGAAAAAACACTAAAGAAGGGCATTACATAATGGTAAAGGGATCAATGTAACAAGAAGAGCTAACTATCCTAAATATATATGCACCCAATACAGGAGCACCCAGATACATAAAGCAAGTTCTTAATGAACTACAAAGAGACTTAGACTCACACACAATAATAGTGGGAAACTTAAATACTCCACTGTCAATATTAAACAGATCAACGAGGCAGAAAATTAACAAGAATATCCAGGACTTGAACTCAGATCTGGACGAAGCGGACCTAATAGGCAACTACAGGACTCTCCACCACAAAGCCACAGAATATACATTCTTCTCAGTACCACATCACATTTACTCTACAATTGACCACATAATTGGAAGTAAATCACTCCTCTGCAAATGCAAAAGAATGGAAATCATAACAACCAGTCTCTCAGACCACAGTGCAATCAAATTAGAACTCAGGATTAAGAAACTCACTCAAGACCTCACAACTACATGGAAACTGAACAACCTGCTTCTGAATGACTACTGGATAAATAATGAAATGAAAGCAGAAATAAAGATGTTCTTCAAAACCGAAGAGAACGAAGACACAATGTACCAGAATCTGTGGGACACATTTAAAGCAGTGTATAGATGGAAATTTATAGCACTAAATGTCCACATGAGAAGTTAAGAAAGATGAAAAATTGACAACCTAATGTTACAATTAAAAGAACGAGAGAAGCAAGCTCAAACAAATTTGAAAGCTAGCAGAAGACAAGAAATAATTAAGATCAGAACAGAACTGAAGGAGATAGAGACACAAAAATCCCTTCAAAAAAAATAAATAAATCCAGGAACTAGTTTTTTGAAAAGATCAACAAAATAGATAGACTGCTAGCCAGACTAATAAAAAGGAAAAGAGAGAAGAATCAAATAGATGCAATAAAAAACGATAAAGGGGATATTATCAGCGATTCCACAGAAATACGAACTACCATCAGATATTACTACAAACAACTCTATGCACATAAACCAGTAAATCTAGAAGAAATGAATAATTTCCTGGACACTTACATCCTCCCAAGACTAAACCAGGAAGAAATTGAATCCCTGAATACACTAATAACAAGATCTGAAGTTGAGGCAGCAATTAATAGGCTACCAACAAAAAATGTTCATGACCAGTAGGGTTCACAGCCGATTCTACCAGATATACAAAGAGGAGCTGGTACCATTGCTTCTGAAGCTATTTCAAACAATAAAAAAAGAGGGAATCCTCCCTAACTCATTTTGTGAGACCAACATCATCCTGATACCAAAATCTGGCAGAGACACAACTAAAAAGGAAAATTTCAGACCAATATCCATGATGAACATTGATGCAAAAATCTTCAATAAAATACTGGCAAACCAATTGCAACAGAATATCAAAAAGCTTATCCATCACCATCAAGTTGGCTTCATCCCAGGGAAGCCAGGCTGGTTCAACACACACAAATCTATAAATGTAATCCATTACATAAACAGAACCAAAGACAAAAACCACACGATTATCTCAATAGATGCAGAGAAGGCCTTCGACAAAATTCAACAGTCCTTTACGCTAAACACTCTCAGTAAACTAGGTGTTGATGGAACATATCTCAAATTAATAAAAGCTGTTTATGACAAACCCACAGCCAATATCATACTGAATGGGCAAAAACTGGAAGCATTCCCTTTGAAAACTGGCACTGGACAAGGGTGCCCTCTCTCTCCACTCCTATTCAACACAGTATTGGAAGTTCTAGCTGGAGCAATCAGGCAACAAAAAGAAATAAAGGATATTCAATAAAGAGAGGAAGTCAAATTGTCTCTATTTCCAGATGACATGATTGTATACGCTGAAGACCCCCTTGTCTCAGCCCCAAATATCCTTAAGCTGATAAGCAACTTCAGCAAAGTCTCAGGATACAAAATCAATGTGCAAAAATCACAAGTATTACTATACACCAATAACAGACTAACAGAGAGCCAAATCATGAGCAAACTCCCATTCACAATTGCTACAAAGAGAATAAAATACCTAGGAATACAACCAACAAGGGATGTGAAGGACCTCTTCAAAGAGAACTACAAACCACTGCTCAAGGAAATAAGAGAGGACACAAACAGATGAAAAAACTTTCCAGGCTTATGTTTAGGAAGATACAATACTGTGAAAATGGCCATACTGGCCAAAACAATTTATAGATTCAGTGCTATCCCCATCAAGCTACCATTGACCTTCTTCACAGACCTGGAAAAAAACCACCTTAAACTTCATATGGAACCAAAAAAGAGCCCATATAGCCAAGCCACCCTAAGGAAAAAAATAAATAAAATAAAAAATAAAAAGTGGGAGGCACCATGCTACCTGACTTCAAGCCATATTACAAAGCTACAGTAATCAAAACACCATAGTACTGGTACCAAAACAGAAATATAGACCAATGGAAAAGAACAGAGGTACTGGAAGTAACACCACACATCTACAACCATCTGATCTTTGACAAACCAGACAAAAACAAGCAATGGGGAAAGGATTCCCTGTTTAATAAATAGTGTTGGGGTAACTGGCTAGCCATGAGCAGCAAGCTGAAACTGGACACATTCCTTAAACCTTATACAAAAATTAACTCCAGATGAATTAAAGATTTAAACACAAGACCTAACACCATAAAAACCCTAGAAGAAAACCTAGACAATACCATTCAGGACATAGCAATAGGCAAGGACATCATGACTAAAACACCAAAAGCAATAGCAACAAAAGCCAAAATTGACAAGTGGGAGCTAATTAAACTAAAGAGCTTTCGCACAGCAAAAGAAACTATCATTAGAGTGAACAGGCAACCAACAGAATGGGAAAAAGTTTTTGCAATCTACCCATCTGGCAAAGGCCTAATCACCAGAATCTACAAAGGAATCAAGCAAATTTACAAGAAAAAAGCAAACAATCCCATCAAAAAATGGGTGAAGGATATGAACAGCCATTTTTCAAAAGAAGATATTTATGCAGCCAACAAACATATGAAAAAAAGCTTATCATCATTGATCATTGGAGAAATGCAATCAAAACCACATTGAGATACCATCTCATGCCGGTTTGAATGGTGATCATTAAAAAACCTGGATACAACAGATGCTGGAGAGGATGTGGAGAAATAGGAACATTTTACACTGTTGGTGGGAGTGTAAATTGGTACAACCATTGTGGAAGACAGTGTGGTGATTCCTCAAGGATGTAGAACTAGAAATACCATTTGGCCCAGCAATCCCATTACTGGGTACACAGCCAAAGGGTCATAAATCATTCTATTATAAAGACACATGCACACATATGTTCATTGTGGCACTGTTTACAATAGCAAAGACTTGGAACCAGCCCAAATGCCCATCAATGCTAGACTGGATAAAGAAAATGTGGCACATATGCACCATGGAATACTATGCAGCCATAAAAAAGGATGAGTTCATGTCTTTTGCAGGGACATGGATGAAGCTGGAAACCATCATTCTCAGCAAACTGACACAAGAACAGAAAACCAAACAATGCATGTTCTCACTCATAAGTGGCTGTTGAACAATGAGAACACATGGATGCAGGGAGGGAAACATCACACACTGGGGCCTGTTGTGGGGTGGGAGAGCCAGAGCAGGTTTAGCAGGGGGTGTGAGCACTGGGGAGGGATAACTTTAGGAAAAATCCCTAATGTAGATGAAGGGAGATGGATGCAGCAAACCACCATGGCATGTGTATACCTATGTAACAATCCTGCAGGATCTGCACATGTACCCCAGAACTTAAAGTATTATTTAAAAAAAAAAAAAGCACTAAATTCCCATCTGAATTTATTTTCTCCTCTACTTCCTGAATCTCAACCTTCAGGAAAAGTGAATGGACTATTATATCTATCCTTCAAGCTTTGATTGTGCATAAAAACAATTGAGTCCAATATAGCATAGAAACAAGTTTAAGGCACCTACAGAAATTCATAGCAAACACCAAGACTAAGATACAAAACAGCCTGATAACCACTGGCATATTGAAAAATAAGAAACCAAGAATGCAACCAGGCATGATATATAGTCCAAAGAAGAGGAGATTCAAAGTATGGTAATAGTGAGAGGGTAATTAATATTATATCAAAATTGAATTATAAAGCAAGAGGCAGTGATAAGGAAATAGGTGAGCTGATGAAATAAGTTGTTAAAAATGACTGCATAAAGAATTAACAAAGAAATTAGAAACAGTAAGCAATGCTAGTGGTAAAAATAATACATTTACTAATTTGTGAACTATTTGAGACAATCTCAATGAATTAAGAATAGTAAAAATTGATTTGAAAAATTAGATAGAAAATAGTAGAGGAAAACATAACAAAATATTTTATCAGAGGGAAGACTAAACTGGTGCTCCTGAAGTAAAGATAAAAAATGGAAATAAAAGGCATTCTAAGAAATAATACACAGAAAATTAATTTATGAAAAGAAAAACTGGATTTTTCCCTAGATTAACAGTGTTATAAGGACACAGTATAATTGAAGGAAAATATGTAAAATAATTTGGAAGAATACACCATAATTGAGTTTCTGAATTTTAAAAAGTAAAAATTTCTTTTTCCAAGCTGAAAAGAAAGCAAAAAGACAAAACAGTCAGACAGGACTCAGAAATCCTATAGCACCATTTAAACTAGAAGGTCATGAATAGTATTTCCACAGGTCTGAAGGAAAAAAAGAGAGAGCTAAATATATTATATTCAGACAAAAGTGATTCTTATAGCAAAGCAATAAGCAAATATTGCTAAACATTATTTCAGAGAATTCAATATCCAAGTCTTTATTGAAAGAAAATTCCATATGAGATAATTAGTCAAGAAATAAATCCTAAGTATTTTGGAACAAATTATCTCTAATTCATTGGTGAACAGTGAATCCCTTAAAATATAGGAAAAAGACTAAATAAATATGAGAAAAATAAATGACATAAATATTGATACAGTAAAATTAAAATATTAGTCTTAAAAATTTGGAATAAGATAACTTTCAAAGCAGGAGTTCAACTTTAAGTGGTTAAAATTAAAACACATCATCAAAAATAAAGACTGAAAATTACATATACATATATCATATTATTTCCTACCTTTGGTGAGATCTTTCAGAGAAAAAAATAAGACATAAGTGTGTGTGTGTGTACATAAGCTGGTGTGTATATATATGTACATGAAAAATAAGATGCAACTATGTGTATATATATATATGTACACACATATATATACACACATATATATACACATATACATATACACACCATATACTAAGCTATACATATACATATATATAAATTATATACTGGTATATTGGGATAGAATGGTATATTCTCAGTGTTAATAATATTTATTTCTAAATGATTTTTACTGGGCATATTATCGCTTCAATTTTGTATTTACTGATTAGTTTATAATATGTAAATACTTATTAATTAGTTTATAAGATTAAGCAAATTATCCAGACCAAAAAATGAGAATTTATATAATCATAGCATTCTTTATTGTGAAAAAATATTGAAAGAATATTTGAAGTCTTTGGTTTTTTTTTTTTTTTACGATTTCAGCAAATCACTTCAGCAATTTGACAAATGAAATGGATTTTCTATCGATCAGGTTATGGTTGTTATTTAAAAATAATTACAAAAGTATGAAAGAATGAATATTTTCTGATATTATATATAACATAATTAATGTGAGATAAATTTTTAAAAGCCTTAGTACTTACGAAGGTTCATTAATGACTGTTCTCAAAGCACTAAGCAAATCCACACTTGTCATTGTGTTTAGGTTCACTTCCACAGCTGCTCCTTTGGCCTTCATGTGAGCGATGTTATCAGGCTGATCGGCAAACATGGGAACTCCCACCATAGGGACTCCATGGTAAATAGCTTCATAGATCCCATTAGTTCCACCATGAGTGATAAAAGCTTTGGTTTTAGGATGACCTAATTTGATGATGGAGTGAAAAGTGGGTGTGAAATTATAACACCTTAGCAGAATTTTAGAGACAGAAAGAGTCAAAAAGCTCCAATATAACACATTAAAGAAGGATCCATCTTCTCCAAAAGCAGAGAAAATAGGGCATTGCTATCTCAGAAAACTGTGATTTCAGGAAAAGCAGTAATTAACAGTCCTTGTGCTTTCTGGCATCTATTACTAAGAAGATATCTGAACTGAAAATGGAACTTGAAGTGTGATGAATCTTAACTGAAAATGCCTTTTTGTGAACCAAAGGAAGCATGAATCTATAAAAATTAATAACCAATTATTTAATTACATCTGCTTTAAAATTGGGTATCAAATACAATTTTAAATTATTAAAAATTTATTAAATGTATTTGCTATTAAAAAGTTACTTGTCTATTGTCCCACGGCACAGCTTTTCTATCCCCACAGTCTTACCAAGAAGATCATTCTGGGGTATCCAATCATAGAGTTGAGTATTGTTTCCTAATGTGGCTGGTTTCTTTCCTTTGTATCTCCATAAAACCTGTGGAAAATTATGCTTTAATTTTGCAAGGAAAAACACAATGAGGACATTTTAAGCCAGTAGAATTATTTAGAAATCATTTAGCTAGCTACTTGGAAGATGGGAATTACATAAGCAGTAGTTTACAAACGTTGAGATATATAGTAGGATTATTTATATCTACCTTTTTGTAAAGTCTTGTATTAATAGTCTATTACATATAGTATTATTGTTTTGACATGTATCACTTAAAAGCTTTCGAAAGTGAGACTTTAAATGAAGAAATAGGACATAAACAGGACCAGTTTAACCAATCACAACATGGAGACGAAAAATCATGAAGAATGTTATGTGCTTTAACCAATACATAAATATAGAGTCCTAGGATGTTTCAGGAACAGGAGCATAAAAAGAATACAAATGCAGAAATGTAGAGATAAAAATTAAGGTTAATTGAATTACATAAATCAGAAAATGCATGTTTTTGGACTACAATATTTGAGTTTTGTTTTTAGCTAGAGAATAGTCAAACTAGAAAGACTAAGTGAATAAAGGCTTCTACTTCTAAATCAACTGCACTTTGATAGAGTTGTAATAAAACCTAGGCACTCGAATTTTTTAGCATAATTTCTCCCTGCTTTGTGTATACACTCTCTCTCTTCCTGGGCTATGGAGCTAACATACTTTAGAAATTTTGAAAGTAGTCAGTGGAGAACAACAAAAAAAATCAAATAGAAAAAGGTCAGTGGAGGCTTAAAGTTTTCATTTCTATTCCATTAAAACTAAATGACTTCATAAAAGCATGTGTTTCAAAAATAATGCCGAGGCTCAGTAGGCAAATGATTCGATATAGTGATATACACAGTTTTAATGTCCTACACAATTTTACTTACAACTGTTACTAGTGATACTCAGTGTAAAATGAGTTTCAACTTTCATATGGAAAGAGCATTACTAGCCGCATCGTCTCTCCCATTAGTAAAAAACTGGGTACCAGGATCCGAGGCTGTACTGACCTTCTGTGGAATCTGGGCAAGGGCTGAGGCAATAAGATTGGCCTTTTCTTCTGTAAGGTTTTTGACCATTGATCCCAGAGAAAACACCACAATGCCATCTTTACCTGAGCTCTGGATAAATTCTTCCATTTCCTGCATACATAACATATTTTCTATTACAAAGATATGGCATCATAGGAAAAAATAAGTTTACTTACCCATTGAAGTAAGTAAAATTAGGAGAGATGTCAGAGAAATTGTTAGACTGGTCTGTCTTCTGACAGGTAGAAATATCTAGTATCTATTTTATGATTATTATTTTTCGAAGAGTCTCACTCTGTCACCCAGGCTGGAGTGCAGTGGCATGTATCTCTGCTCACTGCAACCTCGCCTCCCCAGTTCAAGTAATTCTCACACCTTCTTGAGTAGCTGGGATTATAGGCGCATGCCACCATGCCTGGCTAAGTTTGGTATTTTTCGTAGAGACGGGGGTTCACCGTGTTGGTCAGGCTGGTCTCAAATTCTGGGCCTTCAGTGATCCACCTGCCTTGGCCTCCCAAAGTGCTGGAATCACAGGCATGAGCCACTGTGCCCAGTCAGATCTATTCTCCTTAACAGAAAACATATTCTGAAATGTGTAACATAAATGTATAATCAGTGGTTACAAGCCCAATCACAGAACCAAAACTATTACACAAATGAACACTAAATAAGGGACAACTCTTCTCATAGTAACTGAAATTGTTACTCCGAAGGCCTAATTTAACCAACCAACAGGGTTGTTTGCAAACTCACAAGAACAGTTTTTGGAAGGAAGTCCAATAAAGGACCCTGAGTTAGACTTTAAAAATTATTAACATGCCAGCTGTATCTAACAGATTATTAATAAATTTACTGGTTCCTGTTAAGCATTCAAGATTATTTTCTAAGGTTTATGCCTTCCTTGATCTGAGACGAAATTTGTTCAAAATGTCATCCAACAGTTACATATTTTAGAATATGATAAAGTGTATCTCCAACTATAATCACAATGACCCTTGTGAGATAATGCCTCTCTGTCTTCCTGATGTATAAAGTGCCATAGATGTGATGTTAGCTATGTGCCCTTAATTTGAACCTTAAAGAAAAAGTGAAATACAAATTTCTCTGCCAGTAAAATTTCCTAGCTCATTACTAGGTCATTACATTTGCTAGTTTATGACTAGCAAAATTATTAGGGGAGGGTGATATCTTAAGTGAATATAGATGGCTATTTTTGGCTTAATGTCAGTAGTATATTTCTGAGGTCCCAGGAATTGATGCTTTGCCATTTTGATTCATCTTCCAAACAGATATTGATTCATTAAAATAACACACAAACATACACACACACACAAATATACACACTTACCATACTAAAATGGATTTTTCATATGACAGTCTCTTGTTGCTTTTGTATTCTGTGTACCCAATGATTGGCATAATTATTTCATCAGCAATATAATCCAAGATTGGTATTTATATTTCCCAAAGTCTATATCATTATTTAAGTTGACTGAATATGTAATGGAGGAATCTTTGCTGTTGTAAAATACCGCTGATTTGTCTTTGTGAGATTGCGAGAGAGTGTGTGTGTGTGTGTGTGTGTGTGTGTGTGTGTAAAAAGTGGGTTTGGAAGGAAAAATATGATAGTGCGGCATGGGTTGTTATCCAGTGATCTATGGACATGTAATGTATATTTCTTTCTTTATTTATATATTGGTACATTATCTCCTATAAGTAACATTCACTAGAGCTTGTCTGCAGCCTGACTTGACAGACAAGAAAATCTTGAAATAAAATTTTCAGAATCCTGAAATAAAATTTTAAACTTAAATATGTATTTTACCATAAATAGAAATTTAATACTGTTCTGGGAAACTGCAACTTTCTGAAAAGATTATGTTTGTTTGTGTGTGCATCAAATAAATGATAACCTGTTTCCTCACTCACTATTGATAGTTAAATACATTGTTCCTACCATGTTTACCGATATTCTATTTTGCTTCTCAACATTTTTCCTGTATAACATTTCTAATATTCCACATTTCCTCTCTGAAGACTTCGTATTGTGGCATACAATTTCTTTTTCATTTCATAAAAACCTGACACCATATTTATAAAGAATCAATACAATATTTGAGTATCTCAGTTTTATAATATCTATTTTATGCTGATGAATCTGAATCTATTTCCAATGTGTTCTGCTGGGATTTACACTTTGTACTACCTAAATGATTTCTAGAAATTAATGAAAATCTTTTTGGTTCCTTAAAGTAAATAGGTCAAAAACTAAAATCACCATTGTCAACGCAAAAGAGTTTTTCACCAATTGTTTCCTAACAGTAGAGGTCACAACTATCCAGTAAATTCTCAAGATTAAAACCTAAGAGCTCTGCCTTATTTCATTGTCTTCCTTCAATAATGACTTCCTCTTTTTTATTACTAAATAACTTAAATTTATTAAATTATTTTTAATTTATTTTTTAAATTTTATTTATTATACTTTATGTTCTGGGGTACATGTGCAGATCGTGCAGACTTCTTACTCACCAAATTCTATGTAATTTACTCAAGAGTTTTCATGAAAACATCTTTATTTCTCAAGAAATTTGGTAAATGTCCCTGTTCAAAATGCTACGTGGCTTGTTAAGAAGACTATGGCAGTCTCCCTAGTAATTTCTATGATCTGGTTTTCTGTCCCTCCATGTCCAGTATCAAGGTATAGAGACCCTGATATCTGTAAGACACAACTAGAATGATTTTACTCTTCAGTTCAAATTGTCAATATAAATTCCAAAACACCTAGTATCACCTGTAGGAGAAATCTATCATGAGGAAAATAGATGTGGAGGAGCAAACTGAAATGTCAGGCAGCATTTGTTTGTTATTGAGGCTATAAACGTTAAAAGAAAATTAGGTATTTTATTATAAGGAGCATAAAATCCTCCACTGTTGTGGACCTACCTTAGGTAAACGTTTGGCAGGTTTGCAGTGCAACCCTCCAACGAACTCAAAATTAGGTAAGTAGGGACGAGGAAATTCAAAATCCCAATATGTTCGGATTAACCAAATTTCAGCTTTCCCCATAGTCTCACATAATGTAGTGGGTTTTCCTGGAGAAAATGAAAAATAGTTGAATGGAGGAAATTAGCATATATGTTTGCTGAGGGAAAAAAAGTATCAGTAATTTCCTGATAAGCTACTAAGGAAAAAATCAATTAGGTCTTCTAGAATACATTATATCTATATATTAAGAGGAAGGAGAAATTAAACAGGAAGGTTGGAAGGAGAGAAGGAAGGGAGGAAGGAAGGGAGGGAGGGAGGGAGGGAAGGGAGGGAAGGGAGAGAGAGGAAAGCAAGGAAAAGGGAGAAAAAAGGAAGAAAGAGAAAGAGAAGAAAAGAGAGAGGGAGAGAAGGAGAAAGGGAAGAAAAGAGGGAGTAGAGTGGAACCTGGAAAGGAAGGAAGGAGAGAAGAATTTTAGTGAAAAAGAAGTAATGTCTAAGTGTCATTTCACAATAATCAATCAATCAAAATTAAACTACAGCTAACATTCATTTTCTCTCTCCAATCGAATGGCAGGTCACTTCAAGACAGCAGATTTGGAGGCATTGTTAGCAAGCCTCTCCCACTTGAAAAGACAATATAGTGAGTAGAGATTCATACTATGAATTTTTTTTTACAAGAAGCAACACAGGAACTTTACAGAAAAAACAAAAGTAACTATAAACCCTTTGAAAAAAGTGGTGGGGAGCAGCCTATCCTGTGAACCAGGTGAAAAACTGTGAGTTCCCAGAGTGTGGGTGGGGATAAACTGCCTCTGGTATATACACTCCTACTGGGAACCTGGAAATCCAGACCGTGGGGAAATGCCTTAACCCTACCCAGTACTGGTGCTGCTTTAAACAGTGGGAAATAGATGAGAAACAGAGCATCTGGACATGGTTTGTGTGCACTCCCGGACTCAGCAGGGACAGAGAAAAGTCACTCCTAATCCTATGCCACGAGGGGCCTTGCAGAAGTCTACCAGCTAACTCAGGTGTGGTCACAGGTTGAGAGAAGCTCCCAATAAATAAACTGAGAATCACAATAAAATACTGAATGAGGACAAATCCCCTTTGGCCAGAACTGAGGAATGAACAGGAGGTGTGCTATAGCCATAGGCACAGGAGATGAACACTCCAGCTTCAGAGGAGCATGGCTTGAAAGCTTCAGTTTCCATCTCAGTGGGTGTGTTAGGCCGTTCTGTCATTCCTATGAAGAAATACTTGAAACTGAGTAACTTATTTTAAATAAGAAGTTTAATTGGCTCATGGTCCCACAGGCTATACAGGAAGCATAGTGTCTTCTGCTTTGGGAGAGGCCTCAGAAAGCTTTTAATCATGGCAGAAGTCAAGGGGGCAGCAGATTGTTTTGCATGTTGGGAGCTGCAGCAAGAGAGAGAGTGAGGGGAAAGGTACTATACACTTTTGAAAAAAATAGATCTCAAGACCAGGCACGGTGGCTCACACCTGCCATCCCAGCACTTTGGGAGGCTGAGGCAGGAGGATCACGAGATCAGGAAATGGAGACCATCCTGGCCAACATGGTGAAACACTGTCTTTACCAAAATACAAAAAAATTAGCCGGGTGTGGTAGCATGCACCTGTAGTCACAGCTATTTCAGGAGGCTGAGTCAGGGGAATTGCTTGAACCAGGGAGGTGGAGATTGCAGTGAGCCAAGATCATACCACTGCACTCCAGCCTAGCTACAGAGCAAGACTCTGTCTCACAAAACAAAACGAAAAACCCAGATCTCATGATAACTCACTCACTATCACAAGAACAGTACCAAGGGAGGATGGTGCTAAATCATTCATAAACACTCTACCCCATGATCCAATCCTCTCTAACCAGGCCCCACTTCTAACACTGGGGATTACAATTTGACATAAGATTTGGGCAGGGACACAGGTCCAAACCGTATCAGTGGGGAAGGCGTATGACCTGGGGCAGTTTTGAGTTTTGAGAGGAGTGTGCCTGGAATCCAGTTACCTGCTGCTAGTGGAACAATGCAAATGTGAGACCTGCCTTGCCAAGTGTGTGGGAGGAGGTGAGGTTTATTTCCTGCTGCTACACATACTCCCCATGTAGATTGTTCTGTGCAGCAGAGGCAGCTGTATTTCTCCCTGGAACATTATTACAGCATCCAGAGAGCTTCTCTCTAATCTCACTGTGACCACTGCTTGCATCTACATAGGGAGAGCCAGAGCACAGACTTGACTGACTCAGCCTCCACCTGTCCTTGCCCCTGCACCTGCCCTGGAAGCTTAACAGAAAGGACAGAGTACCTTCCCTGGATAACATAATGCAAGCACAAAACTCACTTCTACCACTACAGTTGGAGCTGTTTTGCAAGTGCCTCCTCATGGCTAGAGGCCAACTGGTATAGTCCATAACAGCATCTGCAGGCAGAATAACACAACACCAGGAAGGAAAAAAAACTTGTACATGACCTAAAGTATCACTATTGCCTGCATCACTGGGTAACCAGAAGGTCCTGAGTTTGTCCACGTGCCAGTACATTACTACTACAGCTGGTATCTGAGAAAGTCAATATGCTAAGACTAATAACCAAGGAATCTTACAAGGCCTATGTAACTCCCTCACCACTGTCATAGCTGGTGCTGGTATCCACTGCCGGAGACTAGAGGACAGGTCACATCACTTGATCCCTTGCAGACATTCCCTAGCACCAGCCTGCAGTGTGACGGCTCCACCGGGTGGCTAGATTCAGAGGAGCAGCAGCATTCATAGCAGTCTGGCCCTCAGAGACTCCTCTCCTAGACAAAAGAAGAGCACCCCACACCCATGGAACTTTAGAAGTTAAATGGCAGAGTAAAAGTAAGAAAGCCTGAATAATTAATATAATTGAGAAAAAATATATTATTGGAATGGAAATCAAATTAAGAGTCTATCATACTCAAAAATAGATAACGTTAAACTTAAAAATGATTATCTGACTAAATCTAGTAATATGTTAACAAAAGATATGAGAAAGTTATAGTAATAAAATAAATTACTGTATCATTATATAAATGATAATTACTATATTGTTATTACTATTTATATCATTATATAAATGATAATCACTATATCATTATAGTAATAAAATGATAGCTTAAAATTGAAAAATAAATAAGTTCACCATATTAAAAGGTAAAAAGAGAAAAATCTTATCATTTCAAGCAACAAAAAAGTCAAAAGTTGTTCATAATCTTAAAATGCTATTAGTAAATTACAAGTAGAAAAGACTCAAAAGAAAAAACTTTCATAAAACATAAGCTTTATGCTAAAATAGTAAGAGCATTCTTATCAAGATGAGAAAAAGTCAATGGTGTGTACTAATGACAACTTTAATTCAACACTTTACACTTTAATTCAATATTTTACACTACTGCAGTTAAAAAAAAATTTTTAGACTAAAAAAGATTAGGAGTTCTATCTATCCATCTAACTATCTATCTATCTGATATCATGTTATGTACCAAATCGAAAATAATATACAGATAAATCTTCACAATGAGCATGAAGAGCTGTAATTTTGCTGAATGCAAAACAATAGCATAGCAACTGCAATTTCTGTGGACAAGTAGATATGAATTTAATTTAAAATTTAAATTTCCACTGAAAAACTTGAAATAATTTTTATAAAAGTTATATAATCTATTTAAGTTTAGAATTATAAAATTATATTAAAACCCACAATAGAAAAGTAAATAGGTCTAACATGTTCACAGATAAGAACACCAAAATTCATAAAGATGTCCATTCTCTAAAATCAATCTGTAGATTAATTATAAATCTTATTCAGGGTCAAGATCTATAGATTAATTATAAATCAATCTATAGATCCAAAATCAATCTATAGATTAATTATAAATCTTATTAAAGGTTAGGAGTTCAAGAACAGGCTGGCCAAGATGGTGAAACCCCGTCTCTACTAAAAATACAAAAAATTTAGCCAGGCATTGTGGCGTGGGGGCAGGCCTGTAATCCTAGCTGCTTGGGAGGCTGATGCAGAGAATCGCTTGAAGCCGGGAGGAGAAGGTTGCAGTGAGCTGAGATCATGCCGCTGCACCCCAGCCTGGGCAACAAAGCAAGACTTGGATCACGAGGTCAAGAGTTCAAGTCCAGCCTGGCCAATATGGTGAAACCCTGTCCCTACTGAGAATACAAAATTACCCGGGTGTGGTGGCGCATGCCTGTAGTCCCAGCTTCTTGGGAGGCTGAAGCAGGAGAATCTCTGGAACCCGGGCGGGGGAGGTTGCAGTGAGCTGAGATCATGCCATTGCACTCCAGTCTGGGTAGCAAGAGTAAAACTCCATCTCAAAAAAAAAATTGTATACTGAAGCTTGACGGTATTTGAAGATAGGGTCTTTAGAGATAATTCAGCTTAAAATAGTTCAGGGGTGCGGCTCTAATCTACTATGACTGGAGACCTTCTAAAAACAGGAAGTAACATTAGGAATGCCCATATGCAGAAGAAAGGCTATATGAAAACACATGATGGTGGCCATCTGCAAGCCCAGAAGAAACATCTCTCAGACCACAGTGCAATCAAATTAGAATTTAGGGTTAAGAAACTAACACAGAACCGTGCAACTGCATAGAAACTGAACAACTGGCTCTTGAATGTTGACTGGATAAACAATGAAATGAAGGCAGAAATAAATATGTTCTTCAAAACCAATGGGAACAAATACACAATGTACCAGAATCTCTGGGACACATTTAAAGCAGTGTCTAGAGGGAAATTTATAGCAATAAAGGCCCACATGAGAAGCAAGGAAAGATCTAAAATCAACACCCTACCATCAAAATTCAAAGAGCTAGAGGAGCAAGATCAAAACAAACAAACAAAAACCTCAAAGCTAGCAGAAGACAAGAAACAACTAAGATCAGAGCAGAACTGAAAGATATAGAGACACAAAAAACCCTTCAAAAAAATCAATAAATCCAGGAGCTGGTTTTCTGAAAAGATCAACAAAATAGACTGCTAGCCAGATTAATAAAAGAGAGAAGAATCAAATAGATGCAATAAAAACGATAAAGGGAATATCACCACTGATTCCACAGAAATACAAACTACCATCAGAGACTACTGCAAACAACTCTATGCACATAAACCAGTAAACCTGGAAGAAATGGATAAATTCCTAGACACTTGCACTCTCCCAAGCCTAAACCAGGAAGAAGTTGAGACCCTGAATAGACCAATAACAAGGGCTGAAGGTGAGGCAGCAATTAATAGCCTACCAAAAAAAAAAAAAAGAAGCCCAGGTCCAGATAGGTTCACAGCCAAGTTCTACCATACGTACAAAGTGGACTTGGTACAACTCCTTCTGAAACTGTTTCACACAATTCAAAAAGAGGGAATCCTTCCCAAATCATTTTATGAGATCAACATCATCCTGACACTAAAACCCAGCAGAGACTCAACAAAAAAAGAAAACTTCAGGCCAATATCCATGATGAACATAGATGCAAAAATCTTCAATAAAATACTGGCAAACCGATTGCAATAGCACATCTAAAAGCTTAGTCATTGTGATAAATTAGGCTTCATCCTGGGGATGCGAGGCTGGTTCAACATATGCAAGTCCATAAATGTAACCCATCACATGAACAGAACCAAAGACAAAAATCACATGATTATCTCAATAGATGCAGAGAAGCCCTTCCACAAAATTCCACAGCACCTTATGCTAAAAACTCAATAAACTAGGTATCCATGGAACGTATTTTAAAATAATAAAAGCTATTTACAGGTTTGCCATAAATAGCAAACCTGTAAATAGCTTTTATTATTCAGCCAATATCATACTGAATGGGCAAAAACTGGAAGCATTCCCTATGAAATCTGGCACTAGACAAGGATGCCCGCTCACCATTCCTATTCAATATAGTATTGGAAGTTATAGCCAGAGCAATCAGGCAAGAAAAAGAAATAAAGGATATTCAACTGAGAAGGAGGAAGTCAAATTGTTTCTGTTTCCAGATGACATCATTGTATATTTAGAAGACCCCATGGTCTCAGCCCAAAATCTCCTGAAACTGATAAGCAACTTCAGCAAAGTCTCAGGATACAAAACCAATGTGCATAAATCACAAGCATTCCTAAACACCAGTAACAGACTAACAGAGAGCCAAATCAAGAGCGAACTCCCATTGAGAATTGCTAAAAAGAGAATAAAATACCTAGGAATACAACTAACAAAGGATGTAAAGGATCTTTACACTTGAAATTGCCTTCTATATTTGTGGCATCTATAATCAATGACAATGGAGTAAAGAAACATCTGCATGAGTTTCTTCCCATGCTTTTGTCACTACTGTTTTGTAGTTAAAATGCAGAAAAGTAAGAAATATGTAGCTGGTGGAAATGGGATATAAGTCCAGTTTCCAGCTGCCATGAAATGTTTAACATCTCTGATCTTGATTTCTTCGGCTGTAAAAATAAAGTTAAAATCACAGAACTTTTGTGAGTATTCAACAATAAACGATGTGTAAAAGCACTTTCAAAACTATAATATAAAAATCTGCATCCTTCGACAGTTGCTGAATGTTAGGCCTTAGGTTAAAGCGAGAGCTCACTCAAGACACCCTTTTTTAAGCAGTTTACCAAGCTTTAGGATGTGCTGCCCTCGTGTGGATGAAGGTCGATATTGCTGAATAAGAATGAGGAGTCCAAATTATTAGTTTAATAATTTTGTTGACGGCGTAAAGACAAAGTTCACTTAGATCTACTTATGTTTATACAAATATATAATATATATGGATTCATAATATATAAGAATATATATTATAAAACAAATTATTGTGCATATATACTTAGATGTACAAAACCAGGATAAACACACACAACATACTTAATAGGAAATTTTGTAGCCACTCTCGAAGCACTAGTTTCCTTGATATTCAGTAAAAAAGGCCGGTTCAAATTAGGGCTAGTGCTGTTTATAAATTAAAATAATGATATAAGTACATGAAAAGTTAAAGCATATTTCATTAGCAACATACAGGATCCATTAATATGTTCTTAAAAATAATTTTAAACACTAAAAAAATAAATTATTATTCATTTGTGGGTGTTAACATTTCTAAAAATATTTCCATTATAATCCAATTAATATGTAAGATTTTCTGATAAAATTTTCAAGACAATTGAAATAAAATATAACTAGGTTTCCAAATAAAACAGGACAATAAATGTCTTACCTAAAAATCTTCAGTATCTAGTTTTCTGAGAAAGTAACAAAACAACACAGTAAAAATAACAACAACAAAAATGGTAAACAAGACATTACAATCCTAATATTATTGTGTTTTAATATGTTTTTCTCTTAAAAATATTTGTGGACATTAAATTAAATAGAACCAGTAACCTCAGGAACTTATAATTAATCAATCTAATTGGGAGATTCCACTAAAGGTTGGCAAAAGGTTCTGCCACAAGAGAAGAGATTTTAAACGCACAAAATTGTCTAGTTAATTATAACACATCACTAAGTTTATTGACTGAAAGGTCTTTGTCTATTTCTGCTGCCAAAAGTATATTTAACTTTGTGGTTGTTGAATGAGAATTTAAATAGACCATATTAACAGTATTTTGAAATAAGTTTCCATGTGCAAGTACACAAAGACTATATATTGACCATTAATCCCTGGAATCCTTAATACACTAAAATCTTTATGCTTTTCAGATTCAACTTTGGTTAAAATTTATTTTAAGTATAACTCTAAGTTCAATTCAACAGACGCAAAGAACTGAAGTCACAGTTTTAAAGAGCAAAAGAGCAGCTAAGGTATAAAATATTGTATTATAATGTTTAATTTATTCAATGGCTATCAGATAGATTAGGATTTATCTCATTTTATGTGTAAAATTGTATATGACACATTATAAAAACTATTCAAATAAAACTTTTGAGATAAAGGTAGAAAATTGAGCTTAGTGCTTTTAACAACAGATTCATTAGAAAGTAAACTAAATAAAAATAAAGACTTGAGCAAAAGTATTTCAGAAAATACAAACAAGAAAAGAAAAGATTTTACAATATTAACTCTGGCCAAAATGCCCAGAATAAGCACCATAAATAGGCATTTTATGTATTGTGAAATATAATAAAAACATGTCATTTTCAAAAATTATTTTTCCATAAACAATATGAACTCCATTTTCTTATTTGTTTTCTGTGTGTCTGTTTTATCAATTACTGAGAGAGGCCTATCATAATCTCCAAGTATAAGTGGGAATCTGTCTATCCGTCCTTTAATTTTCAATTTGCTTTCTTTACTTTGATCCTCTTAGGTACATCATATTTATGATGAATATGTCTTCTTCAAGAATTGTCATCCTTACTTCTAAAATGACCTTTTTCTCATAATAATTATTTCTCTGAAGATCCACTTTATCTAATATTAATACAGCCACTCCAGCTTTACTCTACTGTTAGTATCATACATATTCTCATTTTATTTTTAACCTTTTTCTTTATGAGTTTCTTAAGATAGCACCAGTTTAGTCTAGCTTTTTAAAAAATCCAATTTAACAATGGCTATTAGTGAGGGTTCTGAGTTTACATTTAATGTGATTATATATATGTTTGAGTTGGAATTTATCATTTTGCTATATGATTTTTAAATTTATCTCATCTCTTTTTTTTTCTCTTTTTTCTTCTTTCCTACTTCATTTGGATTAGTATAGAACATATTTTATGATTATATTTGATTTTTTTTGGTTTATTATTCTTTTTTTGCTCTACTTTTTTGTGGTTGTGTGTAAAATTTGCAATTACTATCATTTTTACAATCCCACTTGTCTGTTTTCGCTTTTGACATTATATCCAAGAAATTATTGCCAAAGCCAATGTCAAGAAGAATTGCCCTGTTTTCTTCCAGGATCTGTATGGTTTTAGGTCTTAGGTTGAATATTTAATTTGTCTCAGATATCAAAATGCCCATATGAACCAAAACAATCCAGATTCAATAAATCTATTTTTTCTGATATGGAGCCAGACTCTTGTTGCCCAGGCTGGAGTGCAATGGTGCGATCTTGGCTCACCACAGCCTCCGCCTCCCGGGTTCAAGTGATTCTCCTGCCTCAGCCTCCCTAGTAGCTGGGATTACAGGCGCCCACCACCATGCCCGGCTAATTTTTTGTATTTTTAGTAGAGACATGTTTCACTATGAAAAAGCGAAACAGGTATTTTAAAAGAATCACACAAAAAAAGCAGTCAAAGCATCTTTGAGCAAGAAGAGTAAAGCTGGAGACATCACACTCCCTGGTATCAAATACATTCAAAGTGACAAGAATCCAAATGGTATTAAAACAGACATATAGACCAAGGGAAAAAATTTTAAGCCTAGAAAGAAGCCCACCCATATATGGTCAGCTGATCTTTGACAAGATGTCAAGAATATACAATGAACAAAGAGTAGTCTCTTCAATAAATAATGTCAGGAAAACTGAATGTCCACAAGCAAAAGAAGGAAATTGGAGCTTTATCTTAAACCATACCTCTTCAAATTTAATGACACAAATTTTTAAAACTTAGAAAAGATAACTTCTTAAAATTAATACAAATGATTATATATTTAACATGTTTAAATGGGAGAAAAAAATAAAAGCATTTTCTTTAAAAGCAAATGTATGAATGATCTAGAATTCCCTCTTCTATTTAATACTAAATGTAAAGTTTCAGCTTATAAAATAAAATATATATGAAATGCCTAAAAACTGAATAAAAGAAAAAAAGACTGTCATAACTTTTACATACTATTATGGTCTATATTGAAATTCAAAGGAACCTATAGCCACTGTGAAGTTATAGTCTGTACTGAGAGAGACAATTTTTCAATTTCCCTCAGCTATTAGTGTCAAAGGGGATTCAGTGGTTGAACCCAAATTGATACCAAAGAGAAAGAGAGCCAGGTGATACAGTCAATTAAAGCAGCCTCCTAGAACTCTGAATAGCGTGATCCTGAAGGTATACTGCAAAGTGTTTACTTTGCAGGTCTGGATTTCTCAAATTGTACATTCCCAAAAAGGCTTGTATTCTTATATTCAAGACAGTAGCTGGCTCTTAAGAGCTAAGTTCCAGTCTTTTGGAATACAGTCTCTAATAGGAGTGTTTTTATATAGTTGAGGTCTTAGTCCACATTTGTTTGACCAGACAGTTTATGTTATCAATGTGATTTACTGTGACCACTGGTTTTTTTGCTCTGGGTAGCTGAGGTTAGTCACTCAAGCCCTAGACGTCTGTGTGATTGAGCCCTGACAGCAACTAAAGACATCAAGGTTCAAGTGAGCTGGTTAATAAAACTGCATCCTGTCCCCACATATCTTTGCTAGGAAAATTAAGTAAACCTTGTGCAAGTCTGCTGGTAGAGGAACCCTGCAAGCTTGCATCTGATCTTTTCTGGGCTACCCCTCATGGATCTTTTCTCTCTCCTTATTTTAATCTGTATTATTTTGTTGCAATAAGCCATAACCATGAGTCTAACAGCTTCTGAGTTCTGTGAGTCCTTCTCATGAATCATCAAGTCTCAGAGTAGATCCATAAGAATAATCAGTAAGGCATTTTGAATAATTTAGTAAAACAAAATATATATTATCATTGCAATAGAAATTTCTTTGTAAAATATTTTTCCTTAATCTTGAATGTACAAGTGAAGTTAAAATTTCAAAATGACATACGAAGAATAATTTACTAGAATTTATTTCTAAGATTTAAATATGACTTTATACTATTATAGATATTGATGATTATATTAAAATATTTAACTAAAATCCAGACATATGAATCAGAGCTCTAGGTTTCTAGTCTTGTAGACATTTGCCTTTCTCTTTGTTTTAATGGGGATATACCAATGGTAATAGCTCCATCTGTAATTGGCCACTATATATTTTTTTCTCCTGCAATTTTTAAGATAGTTGAAGTTAGGCCACATGCAACAGGGTCTTTAAGCAGTTTCCTTCTTCCCAGATGTGCCATGAAGTATCTTTACTCTCTATAACTCCCCATTCCTACCTCTTCCCAATTACAGTCTTATCCCAACAATCTTAAAGCTACCTTTCTCATTTCCTCAGCACCACAAGCCACAGTTTTTATCAACCATAACTATTGCCTCTCCTTCTTTTAACCACCTTTATTTGAATTTTGCAAATTCCATGATATTTACACATTCTGCTCTGAGCTACTTTAAATTAATGTGAATATTAATACTCCTCCAAGTAGAAAAGAGTTATAAACAGGGAATTATAAAATAGGCCACTAAGAAAAATCCCAGAGGATTGCAGGTTAAAATGAGACACATATCTTCAACAGTCAAATTGGTCATAAAATAAAAACCCTTTGTTATAGCCAAGTTGCCAAGGATGTATGAAAATTATACATATTTTATTATGTTAGTGAAATGCTATACAGACAATAAAGATGAAACTGTGAATACAATTCTACTGCTGGAGGAATTCCTGATTTACCAAGTCTGTAGCACGTCCACATACACACAACACACAATGCAAGACTTTGTCCCCCCCAAAAAACAAAAAAACATCAAACAAGAACCTAGGTTTTTGGGATTAATAAGGGGCTTGCATTCCACAACTATGGAAATTCTTTTTTAGTTTATACACAGCACCTAACATGGGGAGAAATGCCAGATATAGGTGATGAGGAGGAAGGCAGCAAACCACATTGCCATGTATGTACCTATGCAACAATCTTGCATGTTGTTCACATGTACCCCAAAACCTAAAACGCAATAAAATATATATATTTTTAAAAAAAGAATAGAAGTTGAGTTGCTGATGATGCCAGTACACTCACATTATGATTTCTTTGAAACATCCAATGGCATCATTTAGGCCAAAGTGCACAATCTCGCTGAGGACAATTTGCATTCAAGGCAAACTAAAAGCAAACAGGCAGCAAACTTCTTAAGCATGACAATAGTAAATATGGAAGTCATCCTTAGTGACTATCTTTTTTAAAAAAGAAGTAATTATACTTAAGACAACTTTTATTTTTAATCAAGGAGTACATTATGCACTAGAGATTCTTGATGGTTTATAAATTGGACATACAGCCGTATACTAGGGTACCAGTTGTTCTTTAAGGAAAATTGATCCATGGTATTAGAAGCCAAGAAAGTGGTTACCCTTAGGTAGAAGTTATAGGGATTGAGAAAAGGAAAGAAGAGGAGTTATGGATTGCAATCACGTTTTGCGTATTAATTTGGGTGCCGGTCGCAAGGGTGGGGTTATTTTGTGAAACTTCAATTAGCTATAAAGTTTAGAATTTATGTTTTACAGAAAGATTACGCAAAATTTGGAAAACTCACAACACTGATCACAGGAAAGCTACACATAAGAAGGAATTGAAAACCTTATGTGAGGAAAGATTAACAGAAAGCTCCAAGTTTTCCAGGGAAAGGGTGGGAAGCAGAGAATGAGAATTGGAGTGGAGATAGAAAATTGAGAGAATCAATAATAAATAAAGACACTGTGCCCAGAAAAGAAACTATAGGTCAAATACAAATAATGCATAAGTGATTAATCTAGCTCGGTTCCAGACAAATTGGATAGAGGGGAAGGTTAAGAGGCTTGTTAATTGAGGTTTATTCAAAAAGTAAAAAGTTGATATAAAAATTGATAATCACTTTATATATTTTACCATATTGGCAGAACAAAGAGAAGAATAATATAATAATTTCAATAAATGCATTAAAACATTTGATAAAATTTATCATTCTTTTATAATAAAAATTTATTTGAATTAAAAAGAAAAAGGGAGATTTCTCAATCTAATAAGACATATCTACAATTAGCCTACAGCAAACATCACACTTAATGGTAAATAATGAATTACTTTTCCACTGACATCTAGAATGAGATGATGCCCATTACCCTCATTTTCATCTTATATTGTGCTGGAGGTCTCATCAACTGTTAAGATATTTGTTTTCTTCATGGGCTGGGAATGTAACATTAGTTCCAGGAATCCATTTAAAATTTATCAGCAGGAAATGCTTGAGGGGCTGGATACCCCATTCTTCACGATATGCTTATTTCACATTGCATGCCTGTATCCAAACATCCCATGTACCCTCTAAATATATACACTACTATATACTAACAAAAAAATTAAAATTAAAAATATATAGAAATTTAAAAAGAGGAGTAAGGATTAAAGTTTAGATTTAAATTAAATATTAAATGCCAAAAAAATGAATAAATAAAATTATCAGCAGGGAAAGAGGGACCACCATAGCACTGACAGTTAAATCTAGATTACACCAGCCAAGTGTCATATAGCTTAGTACGGGGCTTTCTGCTCTTCCAATCTACAACTCTCTGGGATGGATGGAGACAGCCTGGAAACCCCAAAAACACAGGAAAAAATGGAGCCATCCAGTTTCCAGTTGCCTTATCTGTCTAACTATTTTCACTACAGTGATCAAAGGCTTAACCTTTCTATTGCTGCAGCAAAGGCTAGCCCCAATTCTACAGTGAGAACTATCTATGTGCTATACAGCAGTTCTCTCAGAAGTTGAGGAAGAAATAAGGATCAGAGGCCAGGCACAGTGGCTCACACCTGTAATCCCAACACTTTGGGAGGCCGAGGCAGGCGGATCACTTAAGGTCAGGAATCCAAGGCCAGCCTGTCCATCATGGTGACACACCGTTCCTACTAAAAACACAAAAATTAGCCTGGCGTGGTGGCGGGCCTGTAATCTCAACTGCTTTGGAAGCTGAGGCAGGATAATCGCTTGAACCCGGGTGGGAGAGGTTGCAGTGAGCCGAGATCTGCCACCGCGCTCTAGCCTGGACAATAGAGTGAGAGTTGGTCTCCAAAAAAAAAAAGAAAGAGAGAGAGAGAGATAAAGGAGAAATGAGTTCAAATAAGGTTCAGTTAAATTTGATGGTACCATGCAGAATCCTTGGCCTGCCCAAAATTTATTAAGCGATTCACTTCTGGATATGAGTAGCAATAATTTTCATAATTCCCCATATCCTTGTTCCATTAGCTATTAAAGGTATTTTTTAAATGTTAATAATTTTACTCATTTCATCTGTAAGATTTAAGACTTCCTCACCGATATAAAAAGCAAGTTTTTTAACTGGTTCAATCAAATATGTCCTTGTACTTATTCCTATGTCCTTCAAGACATTTGGAGTTTTTCTTTACCACAATTTAACGTATTATTTCTCTAGTCTATTTTCCCTATACAAAACTGAAGAACAACTATTGTAATGGGAACTCCACAGAAATCTGACATGCTGTTAGCTCTCCTGTGGTCAAACATAATAATGTAAAATTGTGCATCTGCCCTCTTTCAATATCAGTTTACAGTTACCAGGTGTTCCTAATCCTTTGAGAAATGTGATAACAAAACTCAAAATGGGGTTTTGCCAGTTCTTCACAATATACCTCTCTTTGAAATAAAATATTCAAGGTAGTTATTTGTTGTTCAAATATGTTTAGTAACATGAGAAGCATAAAGAATTTAAGTAAACAGGATATTTAATTTCTTAAATGATAGAATTTCTGAACCTAGATTATTATTCTTTAAAGGTGAGAAGTTGGGAACTTGCCGTTTTACAAAGGCTTTTTCACACTTATCTAATTTGTTATAGCTTCCTTTGAGAAGGAAGGTTTAGTACATACCAGAAACCATTTATTTTTTGCAGATTTTTTTGGCTATTTTCCATTTACAGAGCCCCATGGTAATGTAACTAGGGTTTTATCATTGCAGACTTCTTAAGTAGTTTGGTGTAAATAATATTTAATAAAAGCATAATTATTTATAATTGACCTGACATATCCACACATGGTGTCATATGATACTCCTAAAGAGTACAGTGAAAATTTTAACCCTATTTTAAAGAAGAGAAAGCACTATGAGTCAAAAGTTTCAGTTACGTGTCTGAGATCACTGTTAGCAAGTGGAATCAGAACCTGAAGCCACATGCATTTTTCAAGACCCTTCACCATCTCACTTTTTGTATGTCTCTTATTTAAGGTGTATAGATTATTAACTCATCCATTAGCTAAAATGATCAGTATTTAATACATACCTGGGCAGTGATAATTGTTATAGAACACATTTCAAATGTCTTGAGACATACTCATGTGAATAATACCTAAATTAAAATAAAAATGTGGTTTGAAGGCATATAAAATTGGAAAGCCAGGGAAAAAAAAAAGTTAAATTATGCCTTAAGGGAATTTTTAAAAAACAGAACTATACTTATAAAATTCTAGTTACTAAATCTTCAAAAATGAACTTAAATTTTATTTACTTTGTATATGTTTTATATGTGATATATTTAATCTTTCCTTTAGAAAAATTCCATGAAAAAGTTGAAAGGTTTTTGATGAAAAATTATTGCAAGAGTTTTGCAATGTCAAAAAAAGAAAAAAGATATGCACAATTACCACTTGTGAAAGATAAGAGTAAGATCAAGTCAGTTTAAGAGTACTCTTGCTTAAATGGCTTGCCGTAGGCCTTTGTACTTGCTCTTACCTACCCCTAAAAGGCTTTTCTTCCAGGAGTCTTATGGATTCTCTTTCCCTATTTTCAGGTCTTTGGCCTGATGTCATTCTTTCATATGATACTTTCTCTGCCTGCTCTATTTAAATATGCAACCTCACTCTAAGAACTATCTGTTCTTCTTACTTAATTGCATAGCATATTTCACAGGCTAACATCCATATATTTGATGTATTTATTTTATTTATTCTCTGTCTCCTCTTATTAGAATGTAAGTTCCATGAGGTAGAGTAAAGATTTTGATCTGTTTTGCTTATTGTTGCATTCCTACTACTTAGACAAGTTGTAGGAACTAAGTTGACATTCAACAAATAGTTATTTTACACAAAGAGAACAAGAGAGAAGGCAGGAAGAAAAGAAAAAGAAGGAAGAAAGGAGAGAAGGAAGGAAGGAAGGAAAGAAGGAAGGGAGGGAGGGAGGGAGGAAGGAAGGAAAGAAGGGAGGGAGGGAGGAAAGAGTGCCTAGGGGAAAGAGGGAGAAAGGAAGGCAAGTCAAAAGGTATGTAAAAAGATCTTGTATATTACCCCTGTAAGAAAGTACCAGTGGTAGCATCATCTATTAATTCCTGCTATTAATTAATGTTTGAGTACTATTAAGAGATCTGGAGGCAAAACCATTAAAGAGAGAAGGAAATAAAAATGTAAAGGAAGGCTCACAAAAACCAGGAAAAATAAGTAATATAAACAACCTATCATGACTGGCCTCAATTGTTAACATTATTTTGTTTGATTCTCATAAGGAATCTCTCATGCAAGGAAATGTGAGGCTGGCCAAAGGATAGAGAGAATTTAAATTGAGAAATGGTGCCAAGTACCCAGAAAAGTGTAAAGATAGAGAGACAGTGAGAACCAGGGTAGATTGTAAACTCTGGTTTTCTATTGCCTGATTCTATGGTTTTCAAAGCTTTCTGTAGACAAAGAAAAGAATGAAGGACAAAGGAGGACAGTAAATCATGTATCATCTCAGAAGTATTTGCCATATTATTTTTCAGTGGTACTATAATGTATACTAACAAAGGCACTTTCATTTATATTTTGAAATTGATTTATACATTGAAAAGCTGTGACCTAAATATGTACAAAGTTGCTTGCATTGAGACAATAATAGCATACATATTAATATCACCATTTCATTTTTCTTTTTTGCATGAAACAAGTTTAATTTCCAACCAGGGTCACAGTCATCGCATTATCCCACATTTTGAGCAAGGATAGAGAAGGTGAGTTACTAAACATACACAGTCTACATTCCAGAGGAGGAAAAAAGAAGAGAAAACCCAGTTCAGAACTGCAGTGACCACTATAACACCACAGACAAACTTTGGGGTGGGGGAAGGCGGGAGTCCTCAACAAGTAGAAAACCGGAATAAGGGAAAGCATAAAATTAAACCTACCAGAGGAGAGCAGGAGAAATGGAATGAAACACCCAATCCCAAAGCATTTCATTTTTAAGGATTTATTTAAAGAGAATAATCAGGGACTTTATATACAGAAACATAAAAGTCCATTATCTTCAGCTTAGCATATGCAGTGGAATGGAAATCTTTTGCCATAAGACAGTAAAAATAAATAAGGGATGTGGAGTCATTAAAAAAAGAAAATTGTAGACTTACCTAGAATTTTGCTATAGTATGAATTCCATTCTCCCCAGTAGGACTGAAATATATAGTCTTGCAGAGAATAAGATAAGGTATTTTTAATCCTTTCACCAAAGGTCATCTGGTCAGTGAGCTCTGACAAGGCTGCAGGTACATAGGAGACTGGTGCTGGGATTTTCCCACAGTGTCTCTCCACTGTTGATGCTGGAGAGAACCTCAGTGTGTACATAAATGGAATTCCTAATTTCAGAGCAAGGAGATCACCACAGACTGTTACTGGGTCTGCTACCAACACATCAAAACTACCTTTCTGAAGTCTTGCCATTAACTTGGGGTTGTTTAGTACACCGTCACAGATTTGTATATTAATTTGAAAGAAAGCGTCTAGAAATTTTCCTAGTTCTTTGTAGAAAGCCCATATTGTGAGAGGAGTTGGTCTATGGTCAATCCACATCACTATCATATGCTCAATTAAGGAATCTATATTGCTCTTGTTGTAGGAAACAGGTATCACTTCAAAATTCACAGGAGGATCAGGGTTGGAGTTGATGAATAGACTTGCTGATGAAGCTAGTGCAGTCACACTGTGATTTCTTTGAATCAACTCTTTTAGAATAATCTTAATATTTAACCAATGGCTACCATCTGTAGGCCAAATTAACACATTTCCACCTAGAACAATTTCAGTCAGAGTCAAATTAAAAACCAGCATCTGGACAAACTTCTTAGGCATGGTGAAATCCATTATGGAAACCATCCTACTGTAGATCCTTCAAGATAAAAAAAAAACCTTCAAAGTATGTTTAGGTCAATTTTTAAATAAAATAATAATTTATGTGATGGTTACACTCAGTCATAGATTAATTGATCTTTAGATTAAAAATAAACAATATAATTCAAACTCCTATATGCATTAACACCATTATTCACTAACAGAAATAAAGTCTGGTTCTATTGCAAAGAAAAGGAAGCAGGGAGATTATAAACCTACAATGTATATATTTGTGATAATAAATATGATTCATAAAATACATCTTTAATATAATACATTTTTCATAAAATTCAATAAACAGCCTTCACTCAGGGGAAGTTCGCTCAAACATTTCAAGGTGTTTTAGATTATTTGGATTATAGAGTAAATTACTATGCATTCCTTATAGAATAACTTTCTTCTCCATAAAGCAAATTTATCATTGTCTCCTATTCCTTTGTTACAGGAAATTTTTCAGATTTTTTCCATATGACACAAATCAAGAAGACAGGGCCTGGAACTCCAAGGAAGTATATACTTTGTTACTCGGAGAAGTTAGTCAGACACTGGAGTTTAATAGCCCAGATTCTAATACTGTCCTTTTCCCAGATTTCTGACCCTGGGGAATTATCCAGACCCTCCTATTATCAGTTTTCTCAAATAAAAATGAGAGATAATGCCATTAATTTATTATATTACTTTATAGATTAACAATAGCATCTGTAAAGCTATTTTTCAAATGGCTTGGTATAAGGAAAAGGTGTAGTAATGTTAGCAGTTTAATAAATTTGCCTGAAAATCTGTCAGGAAATCAGCGGGTCAGCTACAAAATGACTGGCTAGACTTGGATATAGTGATGTTAGGTATGGATATAGTGTGGCAATTCTTAGTGAATCCCAAACTGAACAATAGCAATTATGTAAAAATGCTGTTTTGAAATCATTAGAGGCCATTAAAAAGAAAAATAAGAACAAATACAGTGATTAAAGGGATAAAAACCAAAAATTAAGACTAGAAAATAAGTGATGGGTTTTAAATTCATACTCAGTTGCCCTTAAGCTATGCCATTTCAGGCCTTTGAGTAACAGAAGAACCAGGAGAACAGAAAACAGGAGAGATGAGAGAGAAGTGATGCTGTTAGAATGTTTCATTTGTGTCCTCTCAAGAATAAGCCTCAATTTAGATCTAGTAGCAGTACCTTTAAAATTAATTAGATTTTGAAACAAGGCAACCACAAAAGAGTGTAGATAATCTTAATGGTCTTCAAAATAAGCCCAGTAAAGAGGGCTTAAAAATCTTCATAAAGAAATCTGTTGCTTTCATAAACTTTCTATAAAAAGCAAAGAAAGCACCACATTATAGAAAACGTAAACAAAAGTCTATCTATAAAATACTTATATTTCTTCAAATATTGAGTTATGTGTAAGGAAAATACAATAAATAATTAGGGATTACTCACAAATATAGCTATGATAGCACATAAAACTTTATCAAAATATGCCACAATATCTTAAGTGCATATAGATATCCCTAAATTACCTAGAGTAAGAGGAAACAATTATTTTGGGCAATTTCCGCTTTTAAGTGATGTCTTCAGGGCAATAAAATATTTATCTAATTTAGTGAAGAACAATAAAATGTATATAATGCTGTTAATTTGAATTGATAATCCTTAAAACAATGTTTTTGTGTAGTAAAATGTATATAATGCTATTAGTGTGAATTGATAATCCTCAAAACAACATTTTTGTATAAAGTTTTTTTTTTTTCCCTAAAGACATGCCCTTGCCTGAAATCTTCTCTTTCTAAGTGCTCCCTGAACATTGAACCTGATGCCTAGGATTCAATGTTGAATCCTCAACTCTGCTGGCTCTTTTTTCATTGTCTCCCCAAGGCCAAAAAAGACTGGAAATCAGCTTTCATACTGTTTTGGGAACATGAGTTGTTCAGTTTTATTTGAGTTTCTTGATTTGTGTTTGCCCAATTCTCTAAAAGCTTAAAATTAGACTTTAAATTAGCTTAAAATTAGCTTAAAATTGTACTTTGTTTTGTTATGCAGAAACTGAGAATCTTCTAACACTTTACTTTTTAGCTCAGAGTGGAATCTGATATCAAATGATTCACCACTTTCTGAATTGTAACTAGGCATGTTACTTAGCATCCTCATTTACCAAATGATCAGAACAATAATACCTATTTCCTATAGTTTTGTGGATGGCGTGAAATGATGCAGGTAAATTATTCAGAACACTCCCTGGGCTCAATAAGTGATACCTATCTATGATATTTTAGGGACTCTTATTTTTTAAATGACCAAATTAATCAGATCTCATTACCTTGACCCTTCTCTACTTTTTCCGTCCTCCGACAGTGACAGACTAGGGCACCTAAGCTTTGGTGCAGAATTTCCCAAACACTGAGAGTTTCCCCACAAGCAGTCATGCTCAGTCTTTAGGTAGACCACAAATGGTAGGTTATTAACAATGCACAGAGTACCAAAGTTTATAAATTATTTATTTTAAGAAATATAAACATATAAAACTCAAGATTATATCCACACAAATTGTAACTTCCATTTCCTTTTGTTCTGATACCCTTTCATGAGTGGGAGCAAAAATACATTGAAAAGAAGACAAGTATCCAAAAAAGATTTAACCTAAAATATTCTGAACGGTTAATAGATTTGCATTTGAAATTTAAAAAGAAGAGAGAAAAAAATCTAGAACTAGGAAATATGACATCAAAGCTTTGATGTGATAAAGATTTTAATTTGGATACTATTTTCTCAAAATTTTAACATGCTGAATATTTCCAACCCTCAGTATTCTCATCTGTGTTAACAACTTTTTTCTTGCAATGAACTACAATGGTTCATTTCAAGGACTGAGAGAAATGTAAATCACTTATCACAGTAGTTAGTGCATAGGAAGATATTAATATATACTGCTATCACTATTATGATATCCATGAGTTTGAGCTAGATACCCATGACCTAAAATTTTAAAAAAGTAATAACATTATAAATATCCAATTTCTACCAATTAGCAGGGATTAAAGACTCATTCTGACGTTCTTATTGCATTGCACTGCAGAGAAGTAATCTTATGGAGCCATTCTATTTATTTACTCACGTGAGACTGTTTCAGGTCTGAGTGGCTATAAATTTGTTGCAATGATGCAGTTAAAGAATTTTAAGCAAATGTGGAAGATCAATTCAAATTACAAATTGGAAAGAAGTTATTTTTACAAGTCAGTTCCATTTATCATACTCATTTATCATTCTACATCCACAAAGTCTTGCACAAAAACAAGTAACTCTATAATGTTAAAACTTTACTTCTTACCTGTTCTTTTAAACATGACTGTTCATGTCTCTGTCATCAATAAGAATATAGTATTTTAGTAAAGACAAACTTAAATAGTCATTCTAAGTCAGAAGAGGGTAATTTGATCAGAAACATGATATAACGAAATCAAAGGATAAGAATATCTTTAGAAATCTTCATTATGTTTCTCTGAACAAATTGCTAAGAAAGATTAGCCTCATATCTTAAGACTGAAAGAATAGTGTGCTTTTATTACCAGCATTAATTTCAGGCAAAATAAAATGGAACATGTGATTCTGAGAATGCCAGCCTAGGTAAAGTAAATTGGCGGATAACTTCACAAATAAAGAGCACAGTAATCATGAGAATTAGAATCCCAAGGTTGATGATGAGCAGTTGACAAAAACTGAAGTGGGATTACATTTTTAGGATTAAGCATGTAAACGCAAGAAACTGCCTATGTACATTCCACTGTTACATAAACTGAGATGCCGCACATATTCAGATGTCCCTTTTAGTTTACCACATACTTGAGCATATGAAGGAGTTTTTGCCATCTTGACAGTTTCATTGTTTCATAAAACTTCAATTTTTTTATCCTGTCTGTTTTTATTAAGATCTAGTTTTAGCCCTAAGATGTTTCCCATTCACTTTTATCTTTATAGGACACTTGAAAGTTTATCTATAATCATCATAGCAAGGTTTGTTTTCTCTGAATGATGGAGTAACTAGCTCTTCTTTTACATCCCAAGAGACTAAGATCTGTTTTTGAATTTTGGGCCAGTTTCTTAAGATACCCAGAGGAGATGATGACTTTTGCTATTGGTGTTAATTATAATTGGCTTACCAACTTTTGATAATACTCATTCACATGGCTGTAGTATCTCATATCTATCCTCATTCACATACTAACCCATGCATATTTATTTTGATTGATATGGATAAACTTTTACAGTTATTTTAGAACAGAGGTCTATAGAAAAGAAGCTAATGTGTCAGTAGGTATCACTAAGTAGAAACCTTACTTTCTTCTTTTGCCAACATTCATGCAACCCACTGTTTTACACAGTGCACTTTGTCATTTTTAAACTATTTTTAATAGCATTTAGAATGTTCATTCACTAGCTAGTAAACATCTCTAGGCCTTACAAGCTCTGCTTAGCAACCATTACAGTCTATGCAGCCTCTGCATGACAATGTTCAATTCTTCAGTCTTTGAATTTTGCCATTATTACTTTGTTATCAATAAGTGAATGCACAAAAATTAATGTGTTAATGTTACTAATGAGAAGCTACAGCCTCAAAACTTAACAGCTGAAAAGAGTAAGGAAAGGGAGGATGAAGAGAATTTGATTAATGGGTACAAATGTACAGTTGAATAGAAGAAATAAAGTGCAGTCTTTGATAGATCAGTAGGGTGACTATAGTTAGCAATCTGTTGTACGTTTCACAATTGCTAGAATAATTTAAATGTTCCTGTCATCAAGAAAAGACGGATATTTAAGGTGATAGATATCCCAATTCTCATTTGATCTTTATACATTATATGTATCAAAATATTACATGTTCCCCCAAAATATGTACATCTATTCTATATCAACAAGATAAAAATACATATAGAAATACAACTTGTCAAAATTGAAAAACATTCCTCCTCTATTTGATTATCGTTGGGTTTATGTTTGCATTTCTGAGGTTTAGTAAAAAAGCAAAGTAAACATTAAATATATAATATATAAGACTATGTACAAAATATCAGCTGTAACTGTGCATTGTGAAATAATTTTTGCTGCCTGGGAAGATAATCATGTTTAGAACATGTAAATGCATTGCTTGACTTTAAATCTTTTGAATGTTGACAATCTCAGAAATATGTTATGTATAAAGGCATAAAAATTGTAGGTGACCTGCATGTAGTAAGAAATCAGAAAACATGAAAATTAGGTTACCTAAGCGAGAGAAAATTATACATGTATCATCTTTATTTAGATGACACTTAAATCTATAACCCATGGGATTATCTCTGAGAACTCATCCCATATATCCAGCTGTTACTGGATTTTGCTAAATATTCCCAAAAGTATCACATACACAACATGTTCACAATTAAATGCAGTATTCCCACTCCCACATTTTTACTTTCCTATATTCACTATCTTGGTTGATTGTGCCACACTATTCTAAAGTCCTTTCAGATGTAAACTAATTTAGTCCTTTTAATAGCCCTGTCAGAAATGAGATAAGTGAAGTGCAGGTGCAAGGAGACTGAATTACTTTTCCAGGTCACAGACTGGAAAATATCCAGTGAATATTGTCTGTAAACACCTGCTCTCCTAATTGTGTTGCTATGTGGTCTCTTAGTGCATTATTTTCCTCCATTTATCAGCCACACCTGTAGGGCAGGCTCTTACCACATCTTTCCTAGAGTGATACCTTAGTCTAGTCTCACATCTCTCAACTCTACTGCCATATCTGTCCAAGCGCTTTACATAAAATGAAAATCAGGTCGTGTTTCTCTCTAGATGGTTATCAGTTGCTTATTAAAGATGTTTTTAAAATGATGTACAGGAGACTTTGAAAATATTCATTGAGCTCATTCATTCATTCTTGTGGTTCCAATGTCACTAGCATCTTTTTCCATGCCTCTCTACCTTACACTTGGACCTTCAGAAATACTAAGTTACCAGAAATATTCATCGCACCTGTGCTGTTATGTCTTCGACTTCGAGCACACTTTTTCCTTCCCGATTCTTACCTTGCAGGAAAACTCACATTCAGTATTTTAATATATCCTTATGCATTACCTGAACTCTGAAATTTTTCAGAATACCACACTCTGCCTGTCACGTAATACCTAACTCCTCTACATTTTGTATTTTGTACATATTTCCATATTCACATAATTCACATAATAAATATTCCTTTTAACGTCTGGTTTATCTACTTGATTGTGAAATCCGTGAATCCAGGGACTTTATTTTAGTCTGTCTAAGAGAGTACTTAGTAAAGAGTAAGAAATCTATAATAAATGAAGAATAAGTGATAAAATTCAAAAGCATAAGAAATGAATGAAGCCTATTTGGTTTTCAGACAAATATGTGCATAAACATATCAACACTATCAATATAGACTTTTTGATGCTAATAATCATTGATTATATTTTTATTCATCATGCAAACACCATATCACACTTAAGCAAATTAAATAAGCTTAGCATAGATAAATCATCCTGATCAATGGTGGTGATTTTTTTTTAAATTCACACTTTACAATTAAAGATGATAAAACCTTAATCTATTTTGTTTCTTTATTACCCTTAATATTTATTAAGCAATGATCAAAGATATCCACATATCCATGTATGTTCTTAAACATGCATACTAATGTCTGTATTAATAATAGTCTTATGGAAAGTTTAATCTTTTATGGCTTTCTCTACACAGCACTGCAGTTTCTAGGCAATTCCCATTTTAAGCATAATATCTACATGAGATATGGCCCTACTTTTAAACTGAAGTATTTGTCACTATATTTTCTCCATAAAAGAACTGAATTTAAGTTCATGAAATTAGAAAACAACACACCGTATTTCTGAAGTATGTCTTTTATCTTCTTTTCTGCTATCAAGTGATAGTAATACATAGCATATCAATATGTAGAATTAAAAAAGAATAGCCATAGGGAACTAAAGAAGAGGCTACACAAAGTTCTGTTTGTTCAAATTCAAGTAATAAAAACAAAATTTGTTACATACCTAAGGCTTTACTATAGTACGAATCCCATGATTTCCAAAGAGTTTCAAACATGTAGTCCTGTAGATGGTAGGAGATGAAATTTCTTATTCTGTCAGTGAAAGACATTTGGTCGGTGAGCTCTGATAAAACTGCAGGAACATAGGAAGGAGGGTATGGTAGCTTGCCACAGTGCTTTTCCACTGTTGAGGCTGGAGAAAACCTCAAGGAGTACATAAATGGAATTCCAAGTTTTAAAGCTACTATATCACCACAAGGAAAAACTGGATCTGACACCAGGACTTCAAACTTGCTTTTCTTTAGCTTTTCCATCAGCTGTTGGTTTTTAAGAACGCCATCACAAATCTCCTGAGATACCATGTGGAAGTCCTTGATTACTTTGGCCATCTCCTGATAGAATCTCCAAATGGTTGAAGGAGATGGTCTATTTTCCAGCCATGTCAAAACAAAGTCCTTGATTACTCCTTCTATTCTTTCTTTGCCAAAGGGCACCTTATATATTTCAAATGTCAGAGATGGGTTAGAGGTTGATGTGATGAAAAGTGCACCAGAGGCAACTAGGACAGTCACATTATGCTCTTTTCTAATGAGCTCATCTATAATTATCTTAATATTTAGCCAATGACTACCTTCCATTGGCCAAATCAAAACATTCCCACCAAGAGTGGTTCCTATGAGACTTATCTGAATGGAGAACAGCAGAATGTTGTTTAACATCATGTGGCTTGATGCAGAAGATTTGATGAGATGTGAAGCAAATGTTTTTCTCTGCTTTTAAAGAAAAGAAAACAGAAAGACAAAAGTATTTCTCAGCTTTGAGGCAAACCATTAATACCCTTAAAAGCTTTCTCTCTACAAAGTGACATTAGTCATAGTAGCGCTATATTTTAGGGTAATTACAGATTTATGGGTAATGTGTCTTACTTCTCAATGTGTCGCTATAGTTTTAGTGCTTTAGTTATGATTCCTGCTGACTAATCCTCCTTTTGAACTTAATCCCCCAACCATTTTGTGTGTGTTTCATAATTGCTAAATTTTTAGAATTAAATTGGATAAAACTACTGTATATCTCAACTCTACATTCAGGCCTAGGTATTGAAACCTCAGATAGGACCAAAACTCATTCAGAAATTTAAAGATGTTAATCCTGTAAGTTTTTAAATTTTTAATGCATTAATATAATTCCATTTGTCAAAATTAAACATAATAGTTAAAATATATGATTATTTTAAATAATATTTATAAATATATATTACTATAAATAATGTTAAATTCAAATAATATTTATAAATAATATGTATAACACGTATATTGTTTTATTTATTACTACTTTAATAATATGTTTACAAAAATGCTTTATGTTAATCACCAAGAAAATGTTATAAATAAATGAATAAAATAAAATATCTGCAAGTGATTATAGGTAATGTTACTAGTGAATAAGAGCTATCTAAAGAGAATTACTAATTTAAGCATACTGCTACCAAAAGTGCTGCTCAAAAGCTATCTAGCCTGCATGAAAAACAGCTACTTCACATCTAGACTCAGCGTTCAATGATTGCTAGCATTTATTAAGTCCTTGTTATATGCCAGACATTATGCAAAGTCCAAAGTCTTTAACACGTTAATCTCATTTCTTGCTCATTTTAGAAAAGATCCAATTAAGTAGGTACTAGAATCACTCCCACATCAAAGAAAAAGAAACCACTGCTCAAAGAGATTGAATAACTTGCCAAATTCCCATAACAAAATAAGAAAACATTACTTATTGGATACAAAGAAAATACAATATACACTACTTGGGTGATGGGTAAAAAGCTCAGATTTCACCACTATGCAATGTATCTAAGCAACACAACTGCACTTGAACCCCTAAATCTATAAAAATAAGAGAAAATAAAAGACAGGAACTGGTGGTAGCAGTCTTAAAGATCTCTGACTCCCAGAGCTTATGGTATTAACCGCTGGGTTAGATCGCCCCATCAGAATGTATCATGTCCCTTTACCAACTAAGAAATCTGTATGAATAGCAGACTGCCAAAAACATGCTAACACAGTACAAAATTGTGTAACACACATTGGATAATATCGGATCAAATAATTCAAGTAAAGTGATCTTCATGAAAATTATGTGTTTGTATGTATGTGTCTGTGAATAAGCTAAGTGATTCTTTTTGCGGTAATGAAACTTCTGAAATTATAAATTCGATGTTTTTAGTGATATCATAAAATTTTCTCTTCTAAGCTCTCCCATCACCAGAGATAATCTCTATGGAAACATCAACTGTTTCATTGAAACAGTTACTTTTATAAAGTACTCTTCAAAGTGTAACAGAGTGATCATAAAATTCCTTGAATGGATTTCTACTTGAGGCTCTCTGCAGAAGATGTTATGGTGTGCACAAAATTTTTGGTTTGCTGGTGTCAGCCTGATTCATAGTGACTTGGCAGGAAACTTTAAAATAACTGTCATAATTGTCACTAGGATGGAAAATTGGTCATGATTCACTGTTGCTATTTTCTAAATTTTATTTATTGTCAGGGAATCGGATCCAGTTTTAGACAACTAAAATACAGTATTTTATTCAGGTACTATTGAGAGAGGGGAAAGCAAGAAACCAGTTAGGCCGATAGTTAGAACTTGGCAAAATTGTTTCTAACAAAAGGGCAGCCTGAAAACTCAAGCTGCATGAGCTTCAAGCACAGATAAGGAGGCCAGGTCTGCCATAAAACACCCTGGTCTTTTGTAACCAGCAAGTTTCAAATATACATGGTGGGCTTTAGTTAGCATGTTCCTTCCATTTTTTGGACATACTCAGATGAGATAACTTACATAGGGGGGCTTTCATAAGTCATGCCTGCACCTGCACAGATGAGTTACACAGAACCAGACATGTCTGCAACGGAAAATTCCATCTCCTGCCATATGTGCAGTAAGGGAAATAGGGTAATATGGAATAACTCAGGTTAAAAGCCTGCATGCGCACTAGAGGGAGTGGGTGGAGTTGTCAAAAATTCACACCTTTTGCAAATAAGAAACTGGATTTTTGTGCCAAATGCAAATAAAACACCCCACCCCACTGGCTTGTTTATAAAAGCCTTTTATTCAACTGAGAAATGGCAATCCTCACAGCCCCCTTTCTGCTGTGTAGAGCTTTTCTCTTTCACTTATTAAACTTTCACTCCAATCTCACCCTTGATTTTATTGTTGCTCCTTAATTTTATTGTTGCTAAGACAAAGAACTTTAGGTAATACCTCAGACAAGAGACTGCTCCAGTGACCCTAGGCTGCTTCACTATGTGTTTATTGGGTACCTACTAGTCACATACAGCAGTATCTACTAGGTAGAAGGGGAATCCAAAAGATCTTTCTCATGTTAATTTCATAGTCTGTCAGTGGAATATAAGAAAAATACATACATATTCATGACAAAAATCAGTGTAGCACATTACAGTCAGCATGATATTTTATAAAAATAATTTAGATTTTAAAATGAATTAGGCCAAAGGATCCTAGATTAACATTATGCTGCTTAACATTTATTAGAGTTGATTTTCTCATATATAAAATGAAAATTAAAATAACTTGAGCTTGGAAATATAAAGTAATAACATCTGTTAATATAGTAAAAATGAATATATAATAAAAATCTTATATTATTACATAATAATACATACAACATATAAGAAAACTATATATTTAAAAAATACAATTGTATTATTACAGTTGTATATTTACAATTGTAAATTTTGTGTATTATATATACAATTGTTGCTTAATAACTATTAAATGACAAATATATACCTTGAGTAAAAGTGATGTTTAAAATGCATTATCTTTTTCAAGTAATCCCTTCTCTTTCTCTTCCCTAGAAAAAGTAACAAGGGCCTTCAGATGAAATGACATAGGTGGAGTGTTTTCAGAGATCCATAATTACTTCCAGCTTTTGAGGGGATTAACTGGATTAAGGGTAGGGTGGAGGATAGAAAAGTCTTCATGAAAGGTATGATACTTGATACTCATGTTGGAGTATAGGATACCCGGGTGTACGTGACAAGCAGAGTGCACAAAGACCATTGGTGTTATGCCACAAATGAACTTCAGTGTTTTTAAATGCTTCATTTTTTAATTTTTACAGAGTACATAATAGATGCATAAATTCATGTGATAGATGTGATGTGCTGATATAGCATAAATACTTCAGAAATATGATCAGTATTAAAAAGTTTCTCAACCTAGTGAGGTTAAATTTTAGATCGATTTGTGTTTTTAAATTTAATAGAAAATTAAATGAAGGTATACTAACAACAAAAGTCTTAAAAAGAGATTGTTAAATAAAAAGGTTTTGCCTAAAATGAGGGTCTGAATTTGTGTTTGTAATTATTCTGATCTTAAAATCACTGAAAAGCTAATCTGTCCTTGGCAGAAAATTTTTGAAAGAAATGTATTGTACGCCCATATCAAAACAGCACAGATATATCATAAATATATATATATATATACATCTACTACTGTGCCTATAAAAATTAAAAATTAAAAATAAACTATGTGTAATATGATTACTATATTTGTGAAAGCTCATGAGTTTATAGAATAAAACTGACATATTTCAGAAGAAGCTAGTATACTCTAATATTTTCATCTTAGACAATGATAATAAAATGTATACTTTGCTTAATTGTGTTACAGGTTATTAGACAGGCATTAGGAATGTGGGGTGACATTTCGACAATTATCACACTGCCTCTCTAAAAATAATAATTTTGCAGCCAGTGCAGGGAAAGATAATCTCTTTATGATCCACAGCTGTTAACATTAAAGTGTCAATTGAATGCAGGTGCTAGAGACCAGCAACTTCCTGGGCATCTGCATTTAGAGACAAAATGTTGAAGTATGACCATCCAGGGACATTTTACCAAAAACGGGAAGAAAGCCTCAGATGAGCAAGTATAGCACTTCCTAAACAGATTGTGAGGGCTCACTTCCCAAGGGGAAGAAGGACACTACACATGTGGGTGGGCAGCCAACCCTAAGGGAAGAACCATGGAAAAGAGGTGAACCTATGAAGTCCTAGGATCAAGGTTAAACAAGGCACTTCAGGTGCCCATTTGAGTCTCTTCCAAGTGAGTTTTCCTTTCTTTCCTGTTCTAAAGCCTTTAAAGTAAACTTCCACTCCTGCTCTGAAACTCACATCAGTTATGCCTCTCAGTGAAATTCTTTCTTCTGAGGAAGTGAGATTTGAAGTTGCTGCAGACCCGAAAGGATTTGCCTCTGGTAACTCAGAGACCTTCTACCAGTAAACAATTGCACGTAAAGGAGTAAACATGGCATTTACATTAACACAATTAATTGTGCTTTTGCAACACTATTTTCTTTAGAAAAACTTCATATCTTTTTTCTTTTTTTAATAAATAAAATTAATTTTACATAAAACTTATTTGATTTACAGCATTAAACTTATTTTACTTACATTTAAAATAAATAGATTTTAAAATACTTAAATAGTTAAAAATCAATAAGACAACATTAATAAAATAAAATACCCACTAAGGATGACATCTTATATCCTCCTATTCATGTATTGTCTTAAAGACCACAGTGGTTACTTGTGTACCTTATCCTTGTCTTCCCCGTGTCAGTATAAAGTTTCTTATTTGTTACTTTATGTGTCATCTAATGAAGGAACAAACAACTCTCCACTCACAGGAACAAGAGGCATGAGAAGAACCCCTAAAGAGCCTATGATTTCACACTTGGACAGAACTCTCAACTTACTGCTCTGTCACACAGTTCCTTCAATATCTGTAAAATTATTTTAAAGTATAAAATCTGGGAGGAAAATGCCTCAAATTATAAAATAAAACGAATAACGTGTCCTTGGGTAAGCAATGAAACAAACCAAAATGTAAACCAACCTTTTAATGATTGGTATTTCTTTAAGAAGAAAATAGAAAATAAATTTACATATACATTTTATATTAATTATCATGAAGTTTTCTAGTTTCTTACCTGATGTTTCCTGAAGGAACTTTAGCAGCAATCATTTGACATTAGGAAGAGGCTGAATGTAGATAAACCCTAGCTGGATAAGTGTAATATTATGAGTAATATGATCTTAAATGGAAAAAAAGATTACGTAAAGTCGTTTACATTTAACATTTTCCACCTATTACATTGTAAAGCGGATTAGCTTTTGTTAAAGGTATAATCTTCTACTGGTTCCCTAGCAACTATTTGCTCTGAATTTGGCATTTACTATCATGTTCTCTGTCCCTACACCGACCAACTAAGTACGTCGGGATGCATGTAAAATAAGATTGACAATAGTCAGTAGTCTTGAGGTTGTTATTAAGAGGTATGAGCAATTAAGATCCTTCAAACTCATGAAACAAACAATTATTATTTTTATTATAAAAAGAAATTTAAAAAATTAAAATGTCTTTATTTTATTTATTTATTTATATATTTATTTTCCTGACTCAAGATGATAAAAGTGGGTGATTTGACTAATCTTTGTCATTAATAAAGAAGATAGTAATTTAGATCATGAAATAAGGTTTTTAGAGTTACACACCTTCATTGTGCAGCATCCTTGGGGAAGGAAATTACTGCTATTTCTTTGTGCAAACATTTTGAAGTAGCAAAATATAACTTACCATTTATTTATTTTTTTGGCATAGTGTTCCGAATATGTCACATTTAGCAATAACTAAGTACTGGGATAGAACATCACCATTTGTTATTTTTATTGATAAACAAATGTGGAAATAAATTTTATACAGCTAATAAGTACAGCATAGTCCCGCAAAGACATACTTTGTATGATAACATTGAAGAGGAAATCAAAGAGAACAGTGTAGGCCCCACACAAGTCTTTAAGTTCAAGTCAGCTTGGATTGCATATGCCTGACTACAAATATTCATCAATTCATGTAGTACAAATTCAGTCCTGATAAAAGAGAAGTAATATGTATGTTTCATAGAATGATTTCTCCAATTTGAATAGCCAATATAATTAACTTCTCAGCTAAATAGGATGAGTCTTCATGCAAATATTTCAACATAAACCCTCAAATAAAAATTTTTCAGAGTTTTTACACTTATAATAATATATCTTTTGCCTTCACACTTGGAACACAGCATGGATGATAATTAATTTTTTGGATCCCTGTAGTTTTCAATAAAATCTATTTGATCATACTCTAGTGTCTTTTTATAATTCTAATCACAAATATACACACACACACACACACACACATCACATACACATTCCTTTTAAGCCAAATAATTTCTTTGAATTTTTTTAAGTTTTTTTTTTTTTTCTGTTTGGTTCTCTGTGCTGTAAAATTCATATTAAATATATTAACTATAATATACGAGATTTTTTCCTGTCCAAGATTTTTACTTGCTACAAGTGGTTAAATTTATATCTATGGCAGAATGAGCTAAGCCAGTAACTTTGAAAATATTGAACAAAGTGATTCCCAACTTGGCAAAAGAGAGACCCAAAATAAGAAAAATTTATAATAAACATTGGGCAGAGTAGGCCGGAAGACTCCCTATGATTCCAGTACATTTCTAAGTGTAAAAGGGCACTGTTATTCTATTCATTATCCCAGGAAGAATAACAGGCGAACACCTCATCAACTCAACAAGAAAATAGGTTAAGTTGATGAAGCTTTTTTTAGAAATGACTCATTTTACACAATTCAATGACAGCAATTTTCACCACTTATAATTAATTTTAAACACCAGATAAAGTATCATCAACTTCAAGATTAACAAACAAGCTTCTTTGTAAAACAACATTTCTTACTATGTATGATATTACTTTTTATCAATGTTTAATAAGCATTTTGAAAAATTCATGACAAATATTTTCTTTTAATTTTAATTTCTGAGTTATTTTTTCTATGTGTAACAGTTGCTTATTGCTGTGAAAAAAAGTTACTTCAAATTTAGTCACTTCAACCAACAATCATTTTATTAGCTACCAATATTTTGGGTAAGCATTGTGTACTGGGCTCAGTTGGGCAGTTCTGTTGATTTTCCTGTACATACTTCATGAAGCAATAGTCATACTGGTGGCTTTATGTGATGGTTAATTTTTGTGTCAACTTGGCTTGATGGTAATTTTGTGTCAACTACGGTGCCCCGATATTTGGTCAAACATCATTCTAAATATTTCTGTGTAGGTGTTTTGGGAATGAAATAATATTTCACTGGATTATTCCTCACAATTTGGGTAGGTCTCATCCAGTTGGTTGAAGGCCTTTAAAGAACAAAAAACTGACATCACACCTAAGTAAGAAGGAATTCTGCCAGCAGAATGCTTTTGGACTCAAATTGCAGCTCTTCCCTGAGTCTCAAGACTGCTGGCCTACCTTGCAGATTTTGCACTTATCAAGCTTCCAAAATTGTATGAAGCATTTCCTTAAAATAAATGTCTATCTTTCTCTCTCTCTCTCTACACACACACTCACACACACACACACACACACACACACACACACACACATCCTGTTGGTTCTCATTCTCTGGAGAACCCTAACACACTCAGACAGATTGTCTAAGATGGCTTTGCATAAGATGTGGATGTCAACTACTGCCCTCACTCTCTTGAAACAATGTTCTTAGACTCTCATGTAAAGAAACTCCATCTACCTTCACCCTGGTATTGTCCCAAAAAAGTGAGGCTATTACCTGCAAGTTTTCTTAAGGATTTTGCTTTGAAGTCATATTTTACTTCTGCAGAGTTATAGTAGATCAAACAAATAATCTGGCTAAGCCTAGAGTCATAGTGGGAGAATTTTGAGGGCCATATGGCAAACAGCCTACCATGCAATACATTCTCAAATAGCTTCTCAAATTTAACATTCTTGTGAATGATTCTCTCTTCCTGTGATTAATTTTACACACATTACTTATTTCAATATAAATTTTTATCTCATTGCATTTTTGGCTTTTTTTATGATTTAATATTTGTGGTGTACTTACAGTGTGCCATGTGCTGTTCTAAATATTTTATGTACATTAACTAATTTAATTCTTACAACAACCCCTAGGTAATATTATTTTTGCCATTTTCAGATGAAATTGCCAAGTCATAGAAACCTTATGTAATTTTCTCAGTACCACTCAGAAACTTAATGTCACAACCAGTACTTAAGTGTACACTATCTGACTGCTGAATATGCATAGATAGTCATAATGTTATTAAAAGATCATTTGTGATGACAGAGATCATGGCAGGACTAGATTGCAGTTCTGGACAGAGCAAGATACAGAGGCTTGCACTGTGAATTTAAGCTCCAGATCAACTGCAAGAACAAACTGACAATCCTAAGAGAACCTACAGATCCTCTGAAGGAAGCAAACTGCTCCTGCAGAATCTGGGAGACACCCCAAATACTGTGAGTACCTCAACTGCAGGAGTTGGAAAGGGAGACCCTCCTCTCCCAAACACACACCCCTACTGGAGAAGCTGAAGGTCTTCTTGTGAAAGAAGTTTCCAACTTTACCTGGAGCTGTCAAGTTAGAGAGCTGAGCCAAGCAAAATACAGGGGTAGAGGAAGCAGTAGAAAAGCCCTGGGAGCTCCCTGGGTCCCCAAGCAGCCCATTCCTGCCTGACACCACAGGGATTCAATGAGAGGGTGGCCAGAGGAGTAGGGGATAAAATCCACAGGGAAAGGAATTCTCTAGCTCAACTTGTAACAATTTGAATGGGGCAAGAAGCCACCTGGCCAGTATTTGGGGGTGGGTGTGAAGCAGACTTGGCAGGAAGGGGGAGAAACTAAAGCTCTTTTCTTTTGCAGCTGGGAGGTAGAAAGCCTCAGGCAAGTTTTCAAGCCTGTCTCGCCCTCTGCCTAGAAACAGACTCAAGGTTGTTGGAGGGGAGAACACAGTGGGAGTGAGACTGGCGCTTCAGTTTGCTTGGGACCTCTGTGAGACCTGTGACTGCTGTCTCTCCCCTACTTGCCTGACAACCTCATGACTCAGCAGAGACAGCTATAATCCTCCTAGGTACACAACTCCAGTGACCTGGGATTCTCACTCCCATCTCCCACAGCAGCTTCAGCAAGACCTGTCCAAAGAGAGTCAAAGTTCAGACATGCCTATCTCCACACCCAACTGATGGACCTTTCCTATCCACCCTGGTAGCGGAAGACAAAGGTCATTTAATCTTGGGAGTTCTGGGGTCCCACCCACTACAGGTACCTCTCCACACTACTACCACTGATGCTTTCTGGAAACTGCCAGCTCCTGGCAGGAGGCCAAGCCACACAAAAATAGATTAAACTACCAAAGCTAAGGACCCTCACAGAGTTCTTTGCACCTTCTGCCACCTCCAATGGAACAGGTGCTGGTATTCACAGTTGAGAGACTCATAGATGGTTCACATCATAGGACTCTGTGCAGACAACCCCCAGTACCAGCCCAGAACTGGGTAGACTCACCGGGTGGCTAGACTCAGAAGAGAGACAATAGTCATTGCAGTTGGGCTCACAGGAAGCCACATCCACAGGAAAAGGGGGAGTACTACATTATGGGAACACCCCATCAGACACACAAAAAAAACCTGAACAATAACCTTCAGCCCTAGACCTTCCCTCTGACAGAGCCTACAAGATGAGATGGAACCAGAAAACTAACCTTGGTAATATGACAAAACAAGGCTCTTCAACACCCCCCAAAATCACACTAGCTCACCAGCAATGGATCCAAACCAAGAAGAAATCCCTGATTTACTAGAAAAAGAATTCAGGAGCTTAGTTATTAAGCTAATCAGGGAGGCACCAGAGAAAGGTGAAGCACAATGCAAGGAAATTAAAAAAAAAAAAAAAAAGAGAGAGAGAGATACAAGAAGTGAAGGGAGAAATATTTAAGAAAATAGATAGCTTAAAGGAAAAGCAATCAAAAATTCAGGAAAATTTGGGCACACTTTAGAAATGTGAAATGCTCTGGAAAGTCTCAGCAATAGAACTGAACAAGTAGAAGAAAGAAATTCAGAGCTCAAAGACAAGGTCTTTGAATTAATTCGATCCAACAAAGACAAAGAAAAACAAATAAGAAAATATGAACAAAGCCTCCAAGAAGTCTGGGGTTAGGTTAAACAACTGAACTTAAGACTGATGATGTTCCTGGGGAAGAAGACAATTCTAAAAGCTTGGAAAAGATATTTCAGGGAATAATTGAGGAAAACTTTGCTGGCCTTGCTAGAGACGTAGATATGCAAATACGAAGAAGCACAAAGAACATTTGGGAAATTTATCACAAAAAAATTCTTCACCTACATATGTTGTCATCAGGTTATCCAAATTTAAAATGAAGAAAATAATTTTAAGACCTGTGAGACAGAACCACCAGGTAACCTATAAAAAAAACCTATCTGGTTAACAGCAGATTTCTCAGCAGAAACCCTACAAGCTAGAAAGGATGGGGCCCTATTTTCAGCCTCCTCAAACAAAACAATTATCAGCTAATAATTTTATATCCAGCAAAACTAAGCATCATATATGAAAGATTCAGTTGTTTTCAGACAAACAAATCCTGAGAGAATTTGCCATTATCAAGCCACTACAAGAACAGCTAAAAGGAGCTCTAAATCTTGAAACAAATCCTAAAATCACATCAAAACAGAACCTCTTTAAAGCATATATCACACAGGACCTATAAAACAAAAATACAAGTTTAAAAGCAAAAATAATAAACAAGAATAACGAAAGTACACAGACAACAAAGAGCATGATGAATATAATGGTACCTCACATTTCAAAACTAACATTGACTGTAAATAGCCTAAATACTCCAATTAAAAGACGCAGAACCTCAGAATGGATAAGAACTCACCAATCAACTATTTTCTGCCTTCAGGAGACTCACCTAGACTCATAAGGACTCACATAAACTTAAAGTAAAGGAATTAAAAAAGACGTTTTATGCAAATGGACACCAAAAGTGAGCAGGAATAGCTATTCTTATATCAGGAAAAACAAACTTAAAACAACAGAAGTTAAAAGAGACAAAGAGGGTCATTATATAATGGTAAAAGGCCTTGTCCAACAGGAAAATATTATAATCCCAAACATATATGCACTTAACACTGGAGCTCCCAAATTTATAAAACAATTACTAACAGACCTAAGAAATGTGATAGACAGCAACACAATCATAGTGAGGGATTAAATACTCCAGTGATGGACTAGGCAGGTCATCAAGACAGAAAGTCACCAAAGAAACAATGGATTTAAACTATACCTTGGAACAAATGGACTCAACAGATATATACAAAACATTTCATCTAACAACTGGAGAATACACATTTTATTCAACAGAGCATGGAACTTTCTCCAAGATAGACTATATTAAGTAGGCCATGAAACTAACCTCAATAAATTTAAGAAAATTAAAATTATATCATGCACTCTCTCAGACCACAATGGAATAATACTGGAAATCAACTCCCAAAGGAACCTTCAAAACAATGCAAATATATGGAAATTAAATAACCTCCTCCTGAATGAGCATAGGGTGAAAAACAAATTAAAATGGAAATTAAATATTATTCAAACTGAATGACAATAATGACACAACCTATCAAAACCTCTGGGGTACAGCTAAGACACTGCTAAACGGAAAGTTCATAGCCCTAAATGTCTACATCAAAAAGTATAAAATAGCACAAACAGAAAATCTAAGGTCATACCTTAAGCAACTAGGAAAACAAGAACAAAGCAAACTCAAACCCAGAAGAAGAAAGGAAATAACCAAGATCAGAGCAGAGCTAAATGAAATTGAAACAAACAAACAAAAATACAAAAGATAAATGAAACAAAAAGCTGGCTCTTTGAAAAGATGAATAAAGGAGATTAATGGACAAAAGATGGGAGAAAATCCAAAAACCCTCACTAAGAAATGAAACAGGAGAGGTTACAGTTGATACCATTGAAATACAAAAGATCATTCAAGGCTACTATGAACATCTTTAAACACATAAACTAAAAACCTAGAAAAGATAGATACATTCCCAGATAATACAACCCTCCCAGCTTAAATGAGGAAGAATTAGATACCCTGAAGAGACCAATAACAAGCAGTGAAAACAAAATGGCAATTAAAAATTACCAACAAAAAAATGTTCAGGACCAAACAGATTCTATGAGATAGTCAAAGAAAAACTGGTATCAATCCACTTGACACTATTGCACAAGTTAGAAAAAGAAGGAACCCTCCCTAGTTCATTCTAAGAAGCCAGCATCACCATAATACCCAAAGTAGGAAAGGACACAACCAAAAAAGAAAAGTACAAACCAATATCCTTGATGAACATAGATGCTAAAATGCTCTGCAAAATACTAGTTAACTGAATCCAGCAATACATCAAAAAGATAATGCACCATGATCAAGTGGGTGTCATACAGGGATGCAGGGATGGCTTAACATAAACAAATTATTAAATGATCCACCGCATAAACAGAATTAAAAACAAAATTCACATGATCATCTTCCTAGATGCAGAAAAAGCATTAAACAATATCCAGTATTGCTTTATGATTAAAACTCAGAGCAAAATTGGCATACAAGGGACATACCTTAATGTAATAAAAGCCATCCATGGCAAACCCACAGCCAACATAATGCTGGATAGGGAAAAGTAAAAAGCATTCCCTCTGAGAATAGGAACAAGACAAGGATGCCCATTCTCACCTCTCCTCTTCAACATAGTATTTGAAGTCCTAGCCACAGCAATCAGACAAGAGAAAGAAAGGGGATCCAAATCAGTAAAGAGAAAGTCAAACTGCTTCTATTTGCTGATGATATGATTATTTGCTTTGAAAATCCTAAGAAGCCCTCCAGAAAGCTCCTAGAGCTAATACATAATTTACCAAAATTTCTGGATACAAGGTTAAAATACACAAATCAGTAGCTCTTCTATACACCAACAATGAATAAGTAAAAAATCAAATCAAGAACTCAATCTCTTTTACAATAACTGCAACAAATAAAATAAAATACTTAGGAATATACCTAACAAAGGAATCAAAACACTTCCACAAAGAAAACTACAAAACACTGCTGAAAGAAATCATAGATGACACAAATGGAAACACATCCCATGCTCATGGATGAGTAGAATCAATACTGTGAAAATGACCATCCTTCCAAAAGCAATCTACAAATTCAATGAAAGCCCCATCAAAATACCGTCATCATTCTTCACAGAGTTAGAAATAACTGATTCTAAAATCCATATGGCACCAAAAAAGAGCCCACATAGCCAAAGCAAGACTAAGCACAAAGAACAAATCTAAGGGCATCACACTACCTGATTTTACTATAAGGCCATAGTCACGAAAAGAGCATGGTACTGTTATAAAAATAGGCACATAGACCAATGCAACAGAACAGCAAATCCAGAAATAAATACAGCCAACTAATCTTCAACAAAGCAAACAAAAACATAAAGTGGGGAAAGTACACCCTTTTCAACAAATAGTGCTGGTTAATTGGCTAGCCACATGTGGGAGAATGAAACTGGATTCTCATCTCTCACCTTAGACAAAAATCAACTCCTGATGGATTAAGGACTTAAACCTAAGACCTATACAAATTCTATTTAAGATAACATTTGAAAAAACCCTCCCAGACATTGGCTTAGGCAAGGATTTCGTGACCAAAATCTCAAAAGCAAGTGCAGCAAAAACAAAGATAAATAGCTGGGGCCTATTAAACTAAAGAACTTTTGATTGACAAAAGGTACAGTCAGCAGAGTAAACAGACAAGCCACAGAGTGGGAGAAAATCTTCACAATGCATACATCTGACAAAGGACAAACATGCAGAATCTACAATGAACTCAAATCAGTAAGAAGAAAACAATCTTATCAAAAAGACAATTCTCAAAAGAATGTATATGAAAGACCAAAAAACATATGAAAAAATGCTAACATCACTAATGATCAGGGAAATGCAAATCAAAACCACCATGTGTTACTATCTCATTCACGTAAGAATGACCATAATCAAAAAATAAAAAAAAAGTAGAGATTGGTGTGGATGCAGTGAACAGGAAGCACTTCTACACTGCTGGTAGGAATGTAACCTAGTACAGTCACTATGGAAAACAGTGTGACGATTCCTTAAAAAGCTAAAAGTAGAACTATTTGATCCAGAAATCCCACTATGGGGTAACCACTCAGAGGAAAACAAGTCATTATTAGAAAAAGATACTTACACATGCATGCTTATGGCAGCACAATTTACAATTGCAAAATCGTGGAACCAACCCAAATGCCCATGAGTCAATGGAGGGATAAAGAAACCCTGATACACACACATAACTGTGTGTGTGTGTGTGTGTGTGTGTATGTATGTATATATACATACATATGTATGCATGTGTACATACATATATGTGTGTATACGTATGTATATACATATATATATGTGTGTGCAAGTGTGCATGTGGAATATTATGCATATGTATAATGGAATGCTGTGTAGCCATAAAAAGGAATGAACTAACAGCATTTGCAGTGACCTGGATGAGACTGGAGGCTATTATTCTAAGTGAAGTATCTAAAAAATGGGAAACCAAACATTATATGTTCTCACTGATATATGTAAGTTAAGCTATGAAGATGCGAAGGCATAAGAATGATACAATGGACTTTGGGAACTTGGTGGGAAGAGTGGGAAGGGGATGAGTGATAAAAGACTATAAATATGGTTCAGTGTACACTGCTTGGGTGATGGGTGCACCAAAATCTCACAAATCACTACTAAAGAACTTACTCATGTAACCAAATACCACCTGTATCCCAATAACTAATGGGAAAACAAAATTAAATTTACAAAAAGGAGTTTGAGCCCAGCCTGGCAACATGGTGAAACCCTGTCTCTAACAAAAATACAGAAATTAGCTGTGGTGGCCTGCGCCTATAATCCCAGCCACTCAGGAGGCTGAGGTGAGGAAGATTGTTCGAACCAGGGAGGCAGAGGTTGTGGTGAGCTGAGATTGTGCCACTCCACTCCAGCCTGGGTGACAGAAAAAGACTGTGTCTCAAAAACTAAAAATTGAAAAGTTAATAAATAAATAAACGCTGGGTAGAAGAGCAAGGTATTTCATAGAAAGTATTTTATTATCAGAATAATATGGTTTCCTATGTTTAAGATCTACTTATTATATTATTTGTACAAGTAGCAAAGTCCCTCTTTTTTTCCCCCAGGTGAATGTACATGAATATACAAAGTGACTGATGGCCACACTGCTTGCCCTACCCCACATCAGGGTTAGCAGGAGATTGTGGCTGATGAGCAGCTCCAGAAGCAGTGGTGGTTCCTCTTTCCCAGCTGTAGCACTCTCATCAAGCATCCTCTTGTTGATTTCTTTTCTGTCAAAGTAAACCAAGAGAACATTAAAATAGCACATTCTCCTTGGGACACCTATGCAGTCAAGATCACATCTTCTGTCAGCAGGTGTTAGTTTCTAGAGATCTTGACAAAGGATGTGATTAGAAATTGTCATGGAAAACCATACTTTAACTAATTCATTAAACTAGTGTATCACTTTGAAATATAAAACATCATTTCTAAAAACTTCATCTTGTTTATGCCCTGTGAATTTTAAGTGCAATCATAGATATTGTTCTCATTGCCAGAATGAAATAAGATTAATCTAGACTCCATGGCTGAAAGATAGCAGAAGTGTGAATTGTCTTTGCATACGCTTCTCCCACATGGCGTTAGTACATTTATCTCACCCATCTTTTCTATTAAAAAAATATTAAGGGAGAGATCCAAGATGGCCAATTAGCAACAGCTCAGGAATGTAGCTCCCAGTGAAAGTGCAGAGAACGAGTGGACACTGCACTTTCCGACGAATTTTTGTTGCCCACAGACCGGGAGATTCCCAGTAGAGGAGACACACGGGTCGCCAGCGCGACTCTTTTGGCCGGCGCAGCTGTTTTGCTGGTGCCCCAGCGCGGCGCTTCCCGGTGCGGAGCATACGGGACGGACGGGCTCGGCTGCTCCCATCCCCACAAGGAAAACAGCAATTGGAAGC
>PVKP010009717.1:0-67298 GCA_004027715.1 Plecturocebus donacophilus
AAAAAAAAAAAAAAAAAAAAAAAAAGATGCATTTTCATTGTTAGTTAAAGATGAGACTTTTGAGTGACAGGACTGTTGGATTATTTTACATTAGCATATCCATTTTCTTTTCTTTCTTTTTTTAAAAATATATACTTTATTGCATTTTAGGTTTTGGGGTACATTTGAAGAACATGCAAGATTGTTGCATAGGTACATACATACATGGCAATGTGGTTTGCCGCCTTCCTTCCCATCACGTATATCTGGCATTTCTCCCCATGTTATCCCTCCCCAGCTCCCCACCCTCTGCTGTCCCTCTCCTAGTTCCCCCTCACAGACCCCAGTGTGTGATGCTCCCCTCCCTGTGTCCATGTGTTCTCACTGTTGAACCTGGAAACTGTCATTCTCAGCAAAGTGACACAAAAACAGAAAATCAAACACCGCATGTTCTCACTCATAGGCAGATGTTGAACAATGATAAATAATTTTTAAAAATACATGGTGGAGTTTAAGCCATTATATTTACTGTTATAGAAATTTAGCTTCATTTCTATAATTTTGTTGTACACTATCTCCTATGAATTTTGACCATTTCTTTTTTAAAAAGTTGTAAAAGCACTGACTATTATACTTTTATCTTATTTTTAATTCCTCCAAAGATTTCCTTTAAGGTTGCATAGATGTATTTTAACTTTAAAAATAAACTAAGGACATTAGAAATGAAACTATATCATTTCATTCTACCTTTTATAAAAGGAAAGCAAGCTTTTAACCTCACACTCTTCAAAATGAAGACTATTGAAAAGAAATGAACTTAATTTAAGCTGAGGGGAACAAAAAAGTATTCATGGAAGAAGTGGCATGTAAATTGGTTTTTGAACAATTGGTAGAAGACAAATAAGTCGAGCTAAAAAGAAATATTTAACTATGTAACAATTTTATAAATTATGTAAAATTACTCATTCCATCATATTATTTTATGGTAATGGCTACCATTGACTATTTAATTATATGACCTTTGATTTAGAACCTGAGTAGAGTACTCAGAACAAAAATCCTTCCAGCAGTGGCTGGAACTGTAAGTTTTTGGTAACAGATGAGGGGTTTCTTTCTGGAATGAAGATATAGGTACAGCTCCAGCAGACCTTTTGGGCAGGGACCTCCCAACCCTAATTTCAAAACAGATACTGAAAAAGAACCTCATCTAGAGAGAGTGTAAACTACAGTGTTCAGACCAGTTTTGCATGGAGAACATTTTGTGTCAGCCAAAGATATCAGGGCTATTGTATATCTTTTTGTAATCTACATTTTTATGATTCAATAAAAATATAAATCTGCATCTGAAAGTATTAACTTTTTCTATGCTATCCAAAGTGCAGCTGCTTCTATGTAGCAAAGACTTAATAAATGACTGTTGAATTGAGTGAATGCATGGATAAACACAGTTGTCAGATACGGCCCTGAAGAAGTGAAATATTTAATTTAGTATGTATATTCACTTTCCATTTTGTTAATAAGAAACTACACACTGGAGCTGCAAGATAACCTTTACTAATGAGAGTGACATTGCATACAAAAACAACTGAAATGTCTTTACTAGGATTGGGAAGTGTTTTCATTTTACAACCAAATTTGATTTGTCCTGCCAAATTTTCATTGCTCTGCTCATTATTATCAATACCAGTCTCTTTCCTTTTTTACCCATTTCTATTTAGGTCATAGACTTTTTCAGCCAAATATTTTTTAATTTGAACAGTAATGATGGTAATGATCACTGTTGTTAGTAAATAAGAGTTTTGGAGCCTGTAAAACTGGGAGCCACACCCTGGGTCATAGTAATTTTTGTAGGGCCATGTCAGGCTGCTTGGGAGAGAAACGTTGTGTTTGCCTTCTTTGAAGCCATCCTTTGAAATGAATTGCATTTTCCAAGAGTGTCTTGCTTTTCACATTTATATTATAGCTACACACAGGTTCATAGTGAGCATTATTTGAGGCAGTGTATACAGAAATATACCATATAAATGCTTTTTTTTTTCTATTATTGCATCATGGCCAGAGCTAGTCATCTTCAGTGTCAACACTATTTCACAGATGAGAAACAGTGAAGATGTTTTACATACTGGGTGGCTAAACTGAGACAAAGCCCAATTCTGCCAACTTTCAGGCCAAAGTGTCTCTAAATTTAAGGGAACACAACCAACCCTCCTTCAACCATGGTGTTCAACTCTCAGCCTCTGGGTCCAATAATTTGTAGGTTGTCAGCATAGTTCTGCTAACAGTTGGAACAGAATGATGGAAACAACCATGTTTGTGTTATGAAGGCCTGGAGCTCTGCCCTGCTAATTACAAAGGCACTTTCATCCTCTTCAATGAGTGGGTGTAAACTTTAACTTGAACCCAACTTTTAGGTCAGAGCCAATTCATTCAAAACAAGAGGTAAAGGATTTTTAATCCTTCTTTCTTTCTATAGGCAACCCTTCAATTGCACTGAATAACTTAAGAAAAAACCTGTATGTAAATTGTATATCATGTGACAGATTCTTAAGCTTAGTGTTTACCCAAAAGAAATATTTTAATAGATAAAAACATATATAATACATTTTTCCTGGGTGTAATTTCTTACCTGGAAAGCAATTCTCTCAAGGACAGGCATCACTTAGGAGATACACATTAGAAAAAGAAAAAAGATGTTTCAAAATTTATTTTTCGCACAATTTAAATGGCAATTAAAAACACCTTCATCCAAATTATAGGAAACTAGGAATCCCTCAAAGCAAACTAAGTAGTAAAAGTTGAATAAAATTTACACATGGCTAAAACTTTATTATTCAAGCAGTGAAAATAGCGGGTTAATATGACTTGAGTAGACAAATTGAATTTTGAATATAATATTCAATAGCTTCAAAATGATTATAATTTTGTGCATTGTTTCATTTTGCTTTCAAAAGAAAAAATGAGAAATGCAATTAATATGGTTTAACTCTGCAGGATGAATATTATTATTTAATGATGTATAAAACAACTCTATTCTAACAGCTTCATGCTGGGCACAAAAATGTAAAAAAAATTATGTTTATGTAAGCATGCATTTAGGACATTTAGTTCTTTATTTTGAACACAAAGACTCATTTAACTTTGTTGCCTATCAAGTAAGTATTTTGGGAAACATTATGCATGTCAAATAATCCACAAAGCTGTAAATGTCATGAAAAATAAATGTAAGACACAAGGATGGAAATCTAAGCATATCCATTTACCAATGGACCATTTCTTTGCCCACTTTACTAATTCTACTAATGTAAAAAAATGTCATAATAAATAATGAGGTAGTTGGCATCACTGATTGAATACTTGCTATAGATGATCAAAACACACTCAAAGCTCAGTGTGTCTGTAGCTAGTTAAACTGATCATGGCCTTCAAATTAAATTCTGCCTCCTGAGCCAGGCATTGAATGTTTTCACAAATCACACTATGTTTTCAGTCTAACCCCCTTTTCTGCCTTTCATGATGCTACCAGGTAATGAACCCATACTTTTCTGTGTTACACACATCCACCAAGGCTTTCATTCATCTGAGCTTTTTCCCTTGTGTTGCTCCTTCTACCTGAAATGCTCTCCCTGTACAATTTCACGTCTAATTTGTACTTCTCTGGAACTCTTTTTCTGTGTCTCTTTTTTTGTAGTAAAAGAAACTTCTCATCAAATTCCTTTTGATGTCTTTTACTTTCCACTTGAACTATAGTTATTTTTGATCATGTTCTATCTTTTCTATTAAATGGTAAGTTTCATGAAGACAGACCATGAATTAATTATTCTCGTGTGTTTTTCATATCACCTTGGAAAGTGCCTCTTACAGGTTTCTAGCAAATGTCTTTTAAAGAATACGTGGTATTCCACTGGCAAATACATGAGAGTGAGTAGCAAACTCTTGATGGATTCCTTTCTCTTTGTGATTTGACTACTTTTTGTCCTTGAATGCATTTTTAGTTTGAGTTCTTCCACACCTTGATAACTTCCCTATCTTGGGGAAAAAAAAAGAAATTTATAAGTGAAAAAAGCAAAACTCTTTCAAATAGCCAAAAAGAGTCATTTAGATGTAATGGATAAATGAGAAGGTGGTAGAATAAGTGCTTTACAGAGAATATAGAGTACTTTGACAAAGTAGGGTTAATAGTAACTTGCCTTCTGTAAATTTTGGGGTATATTGAAAGGATAATAAAAATAGTATTAAGTAGCTTAAGATGAATTCAAAGCACTTGCTTCCCTTCTTCCCTCCCTCCCTTCCTCCCTCCCTTCCTTCCTTCCTTTCTTCTCTCTCCCTCCCTCCATCTCTCTCTCTGTTTCTCCTCCCTCCCTCCCTTCCATCCTCCCTCCGTCCCTCCCTCCCTCCCTCCCTCCCTCTATCTTTTAGAAAAAGTCACCTTCTTTCTTTAGAGAGAGCTATGCTGAACTCAAACTCCTGGGCTCAAGCAATCCTCCCACCTCAGCCTCCCAAGTAGCTGGGACTACAGGCGTGTGTCACCATACCCAGCTTGCTTTGTCTTGTACAGTAGCTATGTATATAATTGATCCTTTAAGTCCGAACAATACAATTTTGTTCGTGAACAGTTATCACAGTACACAAATAAACAACTTTAGATAATTTATCCTGTGTTTTAGGGCTTATTTTAAATTCAGAGAGATAATGCAGTACAGTGATCAAGAAGAAGACTAGGTTGCCTGGGTTCAAAGGTAGTTACAATTTTAAACAAGATAACCTTTCTGATTTATGTTTCATCATATGTAAAATGAGTCCTGACTTGAGATGTTGTGTGATTTAAATATGATAATATATGTAAAGAGTGTAGCCTTTATTATTACTACTACCTCTATATTCTTTTCCTTAATTTAGTGCAGTTACAGCTGTCAATAATGACATTTATTAGATTGGAAAAACAGCTTCCCATAGCAATTTATTATACAAGTTTCCTCTTTCTCCTTTCCCAGAACTTAGGGACAAGAAACTCCCTAAGAACTCTTTATTAATCCCAGAATATTTATTACATAAGAAATGTAGCAACCTAATTGCTTTGGAGTCTGCTTACTGGAATATCTGGCATACATATTTTTTGGTTTTTATTAAATTTTAAGCTTCCTATATCTGTCAGTATGTTTAAATGCAAGAAGTAGGAATAACTCTGTTAAATTTTTAAAAAAGAATATTGGGAGACTCATAGGGACCCTAATAAGGCTAGAGGATAACTTCGAAGCCCGAAAGCTATGCCTTTAGGAAAGAGACCCCAAATCACAGCATACCAGTGTAAAGAGAAAATAACCCAGTGGCTGCCATCGCTACCATACACTGGATGCTACAGCTGTGTTCTGCTCAGACCTTGAGCTCCCTGTGTTGAGAGCTTGCTTTACAGTCACTGCTGTCCTCCAAAGTCCAATGCCTCTGCTGCTCAGTCAGCAGCACACTGGATGCATATGCAGAGCTACATAACTTATGCTGGAGCATGGGTGCTGGTCACATGCCTGTGAGTTATTCACAAACAAGGCAGGGAATTGAATGTTCTGGCTTTAAACTTACAAAGCTGGGATTTAAGAGGTCGAAAATTCCTAGATTATTAGAATTGTGTTGAAAGAAGTTGAGCAGACAGAAAACACTAAATATCCTGTTTACTCTTCATCTTTCTGTATGATTAAGAGTTAATGGTTTTATAATCAACGATGCTAAGTTCTAGAAGCAGTTGCAAAATTTTAGATGAATAAAACAGTTGCATAACACACAAATTCTTGAGTGTGTTTGAATCACACGAGTATTGTGTGAACTGCATAATAGTTAACTTTTGTGTCAATTTGTGTGAGCCACGGGGTTCTAGATTAAATGTGATTTCTAGATGTGCCTGTAAAAGCGTATCCGTACATGATTAGTGTTTGAATTGGTGGATTCAGTAAAGGAGATTGCCTGCCCCAGTGTGATTGGGCATTATTCAGTCTGGTGAGGACCTGAGTAGAACAAAAGGTAGAGAAAGTAGTAATTCATCCCTGGTTGCCTTGTTTACTGCTAGAGCTGGGACATCTCATCTCATCTCCTGACCTTGGATTGGGGAGTTAAACTATTGGCTTCTCCGGATCTCAAGTCTGCTGAGTAGTACTGAATTATACTGCTGGCATTCCTGAGTCTCTAGCTTGTAGATGGTTGATCATGGAACTCAGCATCCATATATACTTATTAATATATGTATCTCCTATTGATTCTATTTCTCTAGAGAACCCTGACTAGTACAAACTGATAGTAGTGTCAGCATTTGAATGCTATGGAACTGCACTTTGTTATCTAACATCTGTAGAGTATTTTACATGTATGAACAATACATTCAAAGTTCAGTTTTTTTTTTTTTTGAAAGCCTCAACTGAAGCCATTTAGGAAAATCTTTCAATGGTTAAGTTAATTTTGTGGAATTTTAAGTTTCTTTGCTTTCGAGACCCATAGTTCAAAAGCTACAAGAAGGGAGTCAGTGACAAGTCTCTTTCCCATTCCTGTCTACCAGCAGCTGAGTACCACTCCCTTCAGGCAGCCCATGCCAGCAGTTTCTTGTGAATCCTTCCAAAGAATATACAGGCAAATACCATGTTCTATCCACACTGTAGTATCCTATTATATTGTTCTGTACTCTTTTGTTTTTGTCACATACCAATATAGGTTGTATGTTATTCTGTGTCGGTAAAAATCCTGCTCCTCATTATCTTATAGGCTGTACAGTATTCCATTGTATGGATGCACCAACACTTTTAAAAGCAATTTTCTAATGTTGGGCATTTAGGTCTTTCAAATCTGTGAATAAAAATGTTAAAAATAACAAATGTAAGTAAGTATTGAAAAGACTCATAAATAGGTCTTTGGTATACATATGAGTTACCTATTGGTTAAATTCTTGGAAGCTAAATTACCAGTCAAAACATGTTTGATTTGATAACTATTGCTAAATTGCCTTCCATTGAGATTATACCGATTTGCACTGTTACTACTCATGTATGAGAGTATCTTTTTACTCATATTTTTCCAACACTGCATGTATTCAGACTTTCTGAGCTTTGCTAGCCAAATAAGCTGTGTGTGTGTGTGTGTGTGTGTGTGTGTGTGTGTGTGTGTGTGTATGTATGTGTGTGTGTGCTTGTGTACTTTTTCAGTCTGGCAATAGTCTTTTGATTTCACTTTTACAGTTGTTTGACGATTGTCTTCTTAAGTAAAAAAAAAAGTATTTTTTTTAAAAGAAGATTTTTTTACTTTTGTGTAGCCAGATTTGTCAATCTGACAAATTGTATCTTCTGACTTTTATGTTATATAATTAGATTTATTTTTTTCCTAGGCATAGACAAGGGAACTCAAAAACTACTAGATAAGCCAAATAAATCCAAATATGGTGTACATGGGAGGCCATCTCTTACCAATGCCTCTCTTCCTTCTCTTTAGAAGTCTTCAATAGCTCTACATTTCTTCTTGGGCTGTACTAGAAATTCAGATTTATGCCATAGTCCACATAGTTGTTTATGATGATTTCTCCAGCCTCATCTGGCACACCTTGCAGACATACCCCAGTTATCATATAACATTTTACTAATCTACAAAATTTATTTTAGTGTCTCAAATGTCCACACTCTCTCTTGCTCTAGCCTTTGTACAATGTAAATTCCCTTGTTTGAAATATTCAGCTTGCTTTAGTTATTCTCTTTATTCAACAATTCCTGCTTATTCTTCTTGTCATTTCCTCTGGGAAGTTCTAAAATTTCACTCCCAAGTCAAGGTTATGTGCCCTTCCTATGCCTTCCCATGGCATCTAATTCGATTCTGAGAGAAAATGATGAGGGTAACATATTCTCTGAGAGCAGAGATTACTGGTGATCTTGTTCAATATTTTTTAGTAACTTTTTAATTTCATATTTTATTTCATTTTTGAGATATAGTTTATATACTGTAACATTCACCTTTTTAAAGTATTTGATTCATTGGCTTTTGGTACATGCACAGAGTTATGCAACAGTCACCACAGTAAATTTTACAACATTTTTATAACCCCCAAAAGGAAATTCTGTACCCTTAGCAGGCACCCACCCATTTTCTTCCACTACATCTGCTCAACACAGCAACTAATTAACTTTCTATCCCTGTAGATTTGCCTAGTCTGGACATTTCTTAAAATGCTATTATACGTGTAGTCTTTTGTGATTTGCTTTTTTCACTTAGGATAATGTTTCAATATTCATCCATGTTTGTCATTGCTTTTATGATTGCATAATATTCCATTGTATGAACATATCATGTTTCGTTTATACATTTTTCAGCTATGAAACTGTAAGTTTTTTCTACTCTGGCTATTATGAATAATGCTGCCATGAACATTCAGTACTAGTTTTTGTAGCATGGATTTTTTTTAATACTTATGAGTATATAGCTAGAAGTGGAATTGCAGAGTGTGTTAGTCTGTTCTCATGCTATTGATAAAGACATATCCAAGACTGGGCAATTTACAAAAGAAAGAGGTTTTAGACTTAAATTCCACATGGCTATGGAGGCCTCACAATCATAGCAGAAGGCAAGAAGGAGCAAGTCACATCTTAAATGGATGGCAGCAGGCAAAGAGAAAGCTTGCATAGAGAAACTCCCATTTTTAAAACTGTCATGTCACATGAGATGGATTCATTACCCTGAGAACAGCACTGGAAAAACCCACCCCCATGATTCAATCATCTCCCACCAGGTCTCCCCCACAACACTTGGGAATTATGGGAGCTACAAAATGAGATTTGGTTGGAGACACCAGAGCCAAACCATATCAGATGGTAACTCTGTGTAATCTTTTAAGAATTGCTTAAGCATTTTGCCACCATGCACTGCCACACATTTCCACCATGAGTGTACAAATCAGTTTCTCTGCATTCTCACCAAAACTTGTTATTATCTGTCTTTTTTAAAATTATAGTCATCCTACTGGGTATAATGTTATGTTTTTTTGATTATTTGAATTTATCTGATGGCTAATCATGAGCATTTTACATATGCTCACAATATCTTTATATCTTTTTTAGAGAAATGTTTTTGCTCATTTAAAACATTAGGTTATTTGTCTTTTTATTTTTGAGTTTTAAGAGTTCTTTGGTCTAGATATGAGTCTTTAATTAGATATATGATTTGTAAGTATTTCTCCAATTTTGTGGGTTACTTTTCCACATTTTTCCTGTTATCTTTTGAAGCACAGATGTTTTTAATTTTGATGAAGTCCAAGTATATATTATTTTTTGGTAGCTTGTGATTTAAGTGTCATAACTAAAAATCCAAGGTCATAAAGATTTACACCTATATTTTTTTTCTAAGAGTTTTATACTTGTAACTCTTATAATTAGGTCCTTCACCAGTTTAAAGGTGGCAAATGTAATGGACTAAATGTTTATGTCATTCCAAAATTCATATGTTGAAGTTCTAACCCCCAACGTAATGGAAGTGGGGTCTTTGGGAGGCAATTAGGTCATGGAGGCAGAACCCTTATGAATGGGAGTAGTACCCTTATGAAAAGAGATCCCAGAGGAAATCCTTCCCTTTTGCTTTGTAAAGGCACACAAGATGTTTGCAGTCTACAGCCTAGGAGAGGGCTCTCACCAGAACCTGACCTTGCTGATCCTCTGATCTTAGATGTTCCAGCCTCAAAAACCATGAGGAATAAATTTCTGTTATTTATAAGCCACCCAGTGCATGGTATTTTGTTACAGCAAGCCAGAAGGGACTAAGACAGTAAATGTCCAACTTTATTCTCATCCAGTTGTCCCCACACAATTTGTTGAAAAGACTATTCTTTCTGCATTGATTTGTTTGGGCAGCCACATGGAAAATCAATTGACTGTAAATGTAAGAGTGTATTTCTGGACTCTCAATTCTATTGCATCTATCTGTCTGTGCCAATACCGTAGTCTTGATTCCTGTAGCTGTGTAGTAAGTTTTGAAACCTAAAAGTGTATATTCTTCAACTTTGTTCTTCTTTCTCCAGATTGTTTTGATTCTTCTGCGTCCCTTGTATTTCAGATGAATTTTAGAATCAGCTTACCAATTTTTGCAAAAAAGCCTTTTGGAATTTTGATAGGGATTGCATAGAATAGTTAATCATTATCAAGTTGAAGAAGATCTCTTATCTCTCTCTCCCTTTTTTTAATCTTTGAGATGGAGTCTTGCTCTGTTGCATAGGCTGGAGTGCAGTGTGGTGTGATCTCGGCTCACTGCAACCTCCGCCTCCTAGGTTCAAGTCATTCTCTTGCCTTAGCCTCCTGAGTAGCTGGGACTACAGGCATGCGCCACCATGCCCAGCTAATTGTTGTATTTTTAGTAGATATGAGATTTCACAATATTGGTCAGGCTGGTCTTGAAATCCAGACCTCGTGTTCCACCTGCTTCTGCCTCTCAAAGTGCTGGGATTACAGGTGTGAGCCACTGCACCCAGCCTCTTTTATCACTTTTTAGTCAAAGTTTGTATCATAACATGGTGTTAGATTTTTTTCAAATGCTTTTTCTGAGTCTATTGAAATAATAATGTGGATTTTGTCCTTTATTCTATTGATATGATATATTACATTAATTTATTTATGGATGTTAAATCTACCAGAGTTCCTGGGATAAATCTTACAGAAGATGTATAGTCTTTTTTATATGTTGCTACATTTGATTTGCTAAAATGTTTTGAGGATTTTTACATCTATATTCACAAGGGATATTGTCCTATAGTTTTGCAATGTCTTTGCTTTTGGAATCAGGTAATATTGGCCCCATGGAAGGCATTTGAAAATGTTCTCTCCAGTGTTTTGGAAGTTCATAAATAATTGGTACTAATTTTTTTTTAAATATTTGGTAGAATTTGCTAATAAAGTTATCTGGAACTTGGATTTTCTTTTTGAGTAGCTTTTTGATCTCTTAATTCAATCTCTTTATTATTAGTCTATTCAGATTTTATGTTTGCTCTTGAGTCAATTTTGGTAGTTTGTATCTTTCTAGGAATTTGTTCATTACATCTAATTTACTGGCATATATTTATTCATAAAGAGTAAATAGTAGTACAGTAAGTAGTAAATAAATGTTATAGACTTGCAGTTTTCACTGACTTTCCGTAGATTTTCTTGAATATACGCTTCTTCATTTTTCCATTTGCCTTTAGGAAAATTTGCAGAGACTTTACGTATTTTTCCTAACACCACCATTCTGGAAATGGAATTCTCCTTTGTGATTTTATCTGCCCCCAGGGTCTGTAACTGAGCTTGCCTAAAGTAGGTATCTGACAAGTATGTATTGGATTCTCAGTAGATGTTAATTTCTAGAAATGTCTTCAAGGAGATAACAAAGATCCCAACACTGGGATCACCTTGCTTTTGTTTTTTATTGTAAGGTATGCAGGGCTGGTTACCACTGAAGAAACTAAATTAATCCGTATGATACTCCCCACTGGAGAGTTGGTCTAATTCTGTTATCTGGTCTTTTACTCTGATGAACCAGCAGATCATATGAGTGCTGTGATCCCTCCTTTTAAAAAGCAGGCTGAGAAATCTCTTTCCTCTCTTTCTCCTACGCTCATGTCTTAATCTTGGCCTTTTAAGTCTTATGTCTTAACATTCTTGTGAAAGAACAGCAGGAATCAAATGAGTCCAGGGAATCTCCCCATGGAGATTTTTCCTTACAAACTGCAGTAGAGTCAGATTATGGTACTGACTTCTTAATGAATTTCCCAACTGGGATTTAAGGTAGCAATCCCATTCTCTTTGTGGACTTGGAACTAGTGAAAAATAGACTTACAGAATAAAGTATCAACTGTATCTTTAACCACAATTGGTCCAGACCCACAGGCCACACAGGAGATCAATGAATTAAAAATGCCTGGGTTCGAGACTCAATTATTAGTGGTGTTTAGGTTCTCCAGGTGATTCCAATGTTCAACCAATGTTGAAAAAGCGTGTGGTCGACGTAGTAACAATACCAGTATCACCTGAGACTGTTAGGCATGCAGGCTCTTGGGCCCCATCTCAGAATCACAATGTGCAGTTTAATACTTTTCCCATGTTAACATTTTAGAAGCAGTGTTTTTAAAGAACTGCTTTTTACACTTTAGGGAGCATAAAGATCCCTTACTTGTTAGACACGGGCCCCTAGGCTCTGACTCCATGGTTAGGTTTACTGAGTCTAACTCACTGTGGGATGAAGCAGAATAATTTGCATTTCTAACAAGTTCACAGGTGATGCTGATACTGCTGATATGCGGACTATGAAAATTGGTGCTGTAGACTCAGGTGTGCTTCCCACTGAAGAACAAGAATACGAGAACTCACACGTGGCTCAGAAGGTGAGAGGAGAGGCTAGGCTGTGTGTGGGTAGCGACTCTTCCTCCAACGGTGCAATTCCATAAGATACTCTTCTTTTGAGGGTGACTGAGTGGAGTGGAAAGGTTTGAAGCTCTCTCCCTGATATTTCTGAAAAGGAAGAAGCATTTCTTCATGTGACAAGGTAAAAACTCCCAAATAGAAACAAAATTAGTCCCTCCTCTGCTTTCCCTGGTCTCCCAGGGCTACGGGGGCTACAGAGACTTATCTTAGGCCTATCTTATTATACCATATATATGAGAAAAAATCTAGAGGAAAAGGCTCAAATGTGTTGAATTTCAAGTGCCCATGCTTTTTCTTGGCTCTGGTCTTCTCTTCCATTAAAAACTAGAGTTGGGGTAGTATAGCCACTTTAGTCCTGTGAATTTCCTAATATCAGAACTTTCTATCCTCAGAAGTGGTATAAACTGTGTGTGTGTGTGTGTGCATTTTGTGTGAGAAAACAGGAGAAGCTTTGGCTTCCCATAAATTTTACGGTATATAGTCAGCATTGATTCAGAGACTCTAAGAAGAAAAAAATGTTACTGGTGATATTGAATATAATGCACAGGAATTTTAGCTTGTGTAGTCATCCTGTAGATTTTGCCAGTTTAAAGGCAGTAGGACAATTAAGATGTCTTCTTTCAGTTTGAGTTTTTTACTCCCCCATCTCCAAATACGATGAGGCTCATCATGTTTTACCATTAACGTTAATGGGATTTAGTTTACAGTGGAACAGAATAGGCCTTGGACTTTGCAAGCTGAACATGATTATGAAATCAATGTTTAGAAATCATAAAGCACCTATTAATACTCATCATAGAGACATTTGACAAAGTTTTAAACATTCTCCAAAGATACGTTACGTGCTTTATTATTGCAAATCAATGATCTTTAGATCTCAAAGGCATGGTAAAATAAACCCAAATATACGTTTTTTTAAGTAAATATAGAAAGTGGTGTCTTTTTCTGTTTATGAGTTCTACATCTTAAAACAAACGTTTTCTTCAGTACAAACTCATTTGGTGTTTTCCAACTCAAACTTTATTCCACATTTTATTTGTGGATTATAATTAGAACTTGACTATTAGTTGACTGAAGTAAATGTATTAGCTCTGGCACCGAAAACATATTCTCTAGCAGTTTAACTTAGGGGGCAGAACCTTGAGATAGCTAATGAGTAAGAGAAACAGCAATTAGGGAAACTTTGCAAAGCAAGAGGGAGAATTTAAAATGTCAGGTAATAGAGACAAAAGAGAGGGCCAAAAGGCAGAGAACGCTGTGCCAAATACTCATTGATAACCAATGTTAGAAACACTAGGATGGTAATAAGGGAAATCGAAGAGTATTTTTTTTTAAAGTAGGTTGAAGGGGGATAGAAATGGAATTTGGTGTATACAAGGAAAGGGGGGCAGAGTGCTGAGATACATATGAGGTTCTTAGCAGGATATGTCTCCGTAAATATGTTACAACCTTATCAAGAAGAAAAACCAAGGCAAAAGGTGGTGAATAAGGTCATTGTCTTGTGTTTGGAATATACAAACGTATCCTTACAATGTGGTGCAAGATTAAAAGCTGTGTTGGCAAACATAACTGTGCCTTTAAATATTTTAAGAGCTGTCAAAGGCAAAAGGATTGGATTTATTCAGTGTGGAGCTAGTGCCAAAGGGTATGGATATGGTAGATTCCTTCAGAGTAAAGAGAAACTCCTAACTGAATGTACTAAGAGTAAGGTCTTTGAGGCAGGCAGACTGCCAGGGGGGAGGGGGGGGATTCCAATTTTAGTTCTTATCTGCCTTGCCACCATGGTTAATTTAATGTGTTTGAGTTGCAGTTTCTGGATTTAGAAAATGGAATAATAATTACCTTAAAGCTGCTATGCATTTTGAATTGCATATGTGAAGAGTCTGGCACAGAATTTCTAGAAAATGACAGAATTTCTCTTGATTACTTCAGATGAAGTACTCTGAAAACAGATCACATTTGAATGCGTTGCTTTTCCCAATTCTTTTCCATCTTTATCCTTCAGGTCTTATATTAGACATTAGACTAGATTGGGTCCCCTGTCTTAGTATAGCCTGAACTTCCCTAATGCATCACTTTAAACAAAAATTGATTACTTACAATCATATGTTGATAGTTTTTCGGCTACATCAAGAGAAAATGTTCATCTTAGCAACTGTGGTCCTCCTAAGAACTAGTGCAGTGACTGGCCCTTAGTAAGTTCTGAGGATTTAGGACGAATGTATGAATGTTGTATTCCTACTTATCTCCAATCTGGCTCCCTCACCGTTTCTCCGTTGCCTTTAAGACTTAACCATTCTTCTAGTCCTTTAATGTTGTAACCCTGTATCTCTGTTATAGGAAAACCTCATTTTATTGCATTTCATTCACTTTATTGCATTTTGCAGGTACTGCTTTTTTTTTTTTTGAACAAATTGAAGTTTGTGATAACTCTGTATTGAGCAAGTCTATTGGTGCTATTTTTCCAACAGCATGTATGCATTTTGTATTTCTGTGTCACATTTTGGAAGTTCTTGCAGTATGTCTAACTTTTTTATTATATCTGTTATGGTGATCTGAGATCTTTAATGTTACTATTGTAATTTTTCTATGGTGTCACAAATCACACTCGTATAGACAATGTACTCCTAACTCCAATTTAGTTTATTAAGTGCTTTTAACATTTATTTATGTATTAATACATATATTGGATTTATGCTTTTCTGTTATTTTCATGCCATTATTGTACCTTAGGCTGATCTTTTATTTTGGGAAGACCAGACTAGTCATCACCTTTTCATTTGCCTCTAGCATCAGTTCATTTATCACACCTATCTATGGTATCTAACTGCTAATAAAAATTCCCTCAAGCACAAATTTCACCATGGATTTGTCATGGATTTTATAACGCTACAATAAAAATGTCTGATTTTCCGTAGTCTATAATGAACAAATCTCTTTATTGGATAGTACTATCAGAAGTGGTATGTTTCATTAAAGAGGAAACTGTTTTAGGTTTGTTAAGTAGAAACTGAATTTATTTAATAAATCAAATGAAGTCATTTGGGAAAATAGGAAAAGGAGGTCTAAAAACTTCAGAGGTTTAGGCAAGTCAAGTGAGAACAGTGATGGTGATGGATGGTGTTCGGTGAAGGTGTTTTTTGTTGATGTCACTCCCAATCATTTGGTTAGGGGTTTTCTCTTCATGGTAATGATATGAGAAAAGTCACATGAGAAGTAAACAGTAATTAGGGGTGGAGCAATATGTTGTCTAATTATCACTCCAAGCGAGTTTTAGGGTAGTGTTGGGGAATTTTTATATCATAAAGACAGACCACAGGGGTGTGAACATTGACTAGACTCAGTCTGTGAACCTGAGAGCTGGGTTAGCACTGCAGACAATCTCTCCTGCTGATGTGATCTTAGCATAAATGAACTTGAAAGGAGCATGTTACTTTTGCCTCACATATACTAAAGGGTGCATTTCTGCAGTTTAGGAAACCCTTGTGTATTGTCCTTGTACTTTAAATATTTGCCCATGCCTCTGTACCTTCACCCATTCTTCCTCAGCCCCAGACACTTGACTTCCCTTTCCTAGTGTGTAAACCTTATTTCTAATGACTCATTCGGAATGCAGACACCTCTAGGAAATATTTTTTGATTATCTTCTCCTGGCATTTTATGCCTTTCCTTTGCTCTGTTTCATGCCATTTTGCGTCTTGTGATCTGTGTGTGTGAATTTGTCTTTTGGATACTTGCTTTATGAACTTAATGCCTTGGAATCTTGACTTACCCTCCCCAAGGTAAGGTAAGGTAAAGATAAAAGAGACTTTATCTTTTATGGTATCAAACACGGTGGTATGTTTCTTCCATAAATGCTGGCTTGTTTAGGCTATACTTGTTCAAAAAGCTACTTTCACCTTCACAGGGCATGTGACTTGAGTTAATAGATTATATCTGACATTTGGAAAATATGTCCTGGAATAATTGACTGTTTTGCTGGAAGGAATCGTGTACACTTTAAGCCAGGATCTTTATGATCCAGGTGAAGAAAGTCAGAACAAGAGAAATGACATGGCTACTCAAGGTCATTTGGAATACAAACTTGACAAGGGCATCCAGACAACTAGTTTGGGGCTCTTTTTACTATAAAGTGCTCTTTCACTGATGAGGTTCAGATGCAGCTATACTGACTGGCATTAAGTTTCTTGGGTGGAATATGAACATGTTCCATAGCAAATGTTGCATGATAAAAGAGGAGACAGAATGCTACCAATATAGGCTGAAATTAAACTGAAAGGAATATGACATGGCTATTTAAAAATGCTTAATTTCACAAAACCCAGTGTATCAAAGTAATTATGGAGCAATAAAAGGTGAACTGAAGCCTTAGATGGACTCTAGGAAGAGATAAGACTAGACTTGTTAAAGCAGCCACTGTTCTTTCTGCAAAATATTTTCTTGTTTTGTTTCCTATTGTCTAGTTTTTATTAAATTGGCTGGGTTGCAAGCAAAGCCATGCTAATATCATGTGGTTGAAATTTATTCATGAGTCCATCTTTCCTTACATGAGGAAAAGCATCCATTTCAAATAACACAAATGTTGCCCTAAAATTTTTAAATTTTATATTGATGTGTGTCAATTACTTTTATGGCTTTCTGAGAAACTGGGATCTTATTTATATTGATATTTATTTGTAAATTTACACTTTAATAATCTAGCATGTTTCTCTTTAAAATGCTACAAAAATATATAGTGAAGGAAAAAATAAATTAAAAATTTTGCTGCCAACACTGAATTTTTTTTTATACTCTTAAGAATTAAAAAATCCTTCAAAGTTAAAAGTGATTCCAAATGGAGGTTGGCTTACAATACAAATACTGCATTTTATTTATAGGCAGCAGGTTTGAGAAATGGTGCAAGATTTTTCTTTATCAAGAGTTAACTGTTGTACAAAAAATAAATCAATGCTTTTACAGAAAATTCTAAAACTGTTTAATTTTTTATTTTTAGAGACTAAAGCATCAATATGTACTATAAGAAATATAAATTTCAATTTTATAGAACAGCTATTTAATGAATTGAAGAGAAAGGGAGAAAGAAAAATAATTTCTTTCTATTTGGAAGAGTAGCAAAAAAGCAATAGAAGCTGAGAGAAACAAAGAACAGACAAACTGAAATGGAGAAACAGAGATAAAAGTTTGAACAGAGGCACAGATTGAGATGGATCTTCAGTAACAAAATCCCACCTACATAGTTATAATTTAAAAAATAACTTTAAATTTTAATTTTTGTTGCTTGAGGGATGTGGAAAATGTGGTCATTCTTGCTGATATGACCATTGGGTACAAATTCCAAGATTGGATATAACAGCAGCTGGCCTGTGAACTGAGGCCTGTCTTTCCTGGGTCAGTGGCAGAACTCAGGGGTGAGAGTAGGAGGCTGGGCTCCAGTCTGACTTTGTGCTTTTGGTCAAGTCACCAGCCTCAATTTTGATGAATTTGAATGTTTCACCATCTCTTTTATAGCTGTGGAAATGCGTGTGTATTAACATAGACATAAATATTTATAAGTCTTAAGAAGAAAGCCAAGTTAAAACAGGCTGTAAGTAGTTGATACAGTTTGGATATGTATCCTTGCCTAAATCACATATTGAATTGTAATCCTTGAGGTTGGAGGTGTGGCCTAGTGGGGGATGATTGGATCATGTGAATGAGTTTCTCACGAATGGTTTAGTACCATCCCCTCGGTGGTGTTCTCATGATAGTGAGTTCTCGTGAAATCTGGTTGTTTAAAAGTTTGACACTGCCACCCCCCCCCCCCACCAATCTCGATCACTCTCTCACTCGCTTGCTCTCTTTCATCCACGCTTTTGGAAATGACAGTAGCTATTGCAATAGGCTCCAATCTCCTAGGGTGGAAAAGGGACACTAGAGACTGGGACAGGAAAATCAGATATGTCCAAGACTCTGTTTCTTAGCAGAAGAGAGGTGAAGAGGAAGGCAGAAGACCTCTGTATCACTTTCACTTTCCAAATCTCATACATTCTACTTTACACTAAGAACATGGCTCCAAGATTAGGTGCAGAGTAGTTTCCACATGTCCAGCCCGAAGAGGGAAGGGGTTGAAATGGAAACAGATAATACCAATTCACATTATCTGCCACATATAACTTTTATTAAATAGCCAAGTGCAGGAGGGCTGATCAGAACTCATTTTGATCCTCCAGCCTCCCCGGAGATACTCTGATGTATGTGCAGAAGCTAGGCTGGAGTTGGTGTGCTTCATTTTTGATGTCTTGAATCAAATGTTCATAATTTTTAAAAAGGAAGAATAAAATACATTACTATATATAAACCTTATTTTTTTTTTAAAGATGGAGTTTCGCTCTGTCGCCAGGCTGCAATGCAGTGACACAATCTCAGCTCACTGCAAACTCCAACTCTGGGGTTTAAGCGATTCTTCCGCCTACCTTCCCGGGTAGCTGGAACTACAGGGACGTGCCACCGCGCCCAGCTAATTTTTCTATTTTTAGTAGAGACAGGGTTTCACCATGTTGGCCAGGATGGTCTTGATCTTTTGACCTTGTGATCCACCTGCCTCAGCCTCCCAAAGTGCTGGGATTGCAGGTGTGAGTCACCGCACCCAGTCCATGAACGTTAATTTTTAAACACTTCTGTATCTCTTACCAAAATAGTTTCTAATCAAAATACTGACTTTTTAAAAAAGAAAAATGATAAGAGAATTAGATATCAATTAAATTTATTCTGGTAAGTCTGGGCCATTTAGTGAATAAAGTAAATTTAGATTTGACAAGTTTTCTGATAGTGAAAGTAGAAAAGAATTCACATGCTAATATAATTTCTCTCCTTTCACTGCCACCCTAGAGTAAAAATAGCATGTGGAAAGACTCGCATATGGAATACTTTTCAAAACATGTAATGCAAATAAAATGTAATATTTAATCTCTCCAGCAACTTCATAGTTTATCTGAAAATGAACCATTTGATCTACCAGTGATGCTACTTAATTATTCCTGCCATGGGTAACACTGCCTAGAATAATTGGTATTAACCTTGCAACAGGGGAGCCCTAATGTGCTCTAGATAAAGACCAATAATAGTGAGAGAAGACAACGTTGTGGGTGGCATGGAATAAAAACAGCTTTGTTCTGGAGTTCCAGGAGGACCATTAATTAGAGCCACTTGCAAGAAAATTTCTTTTAACTAGTTTTTGATGAGTGATATTGTATTTCTGGTGACATTCTCAAAGTTTTTTTCTTAAAGCATAAAAGTATTAAAAGTTTGGTATACTAAAATGATAGTTTCTTGGCATTTAGGTGTATTTTAATCTTCACTTTTTGTTTTACTCTCAAATATAAATCTCTGATAATTAATGATTACCTAACTCATTAAACTGCTTTATGAAATAGAGCATTAAAAGAAAAAAATTCTGTTATAAATCTTTAGGCTATATTTCCAAACTTCCACCAAATACATTCTTTAGTTAATATTTAAAAGCTTATTTCATGACATCATGTCCAATTATGTTTTTTTACAAAAACATGTTTTGGCCAATGCTTGGTTATCTCTCTGTATCCATCTACTATAATGGAGATAAATGGGCAATTGCTCAAACAGTCAGTGATGCTCTTATGAAGCATTTGCCCTTAGACTAGTTCCAGTATCCCATTTTTGGGTGGAATGAATGTTCTGGCATAGCAGTTATCCACGTTGTAATTTTGTTTTCTTACAGTATTGCAGTTGTGTTTGGAATAAGCCATAACACAGTTTCCTCAATTTGATATGAGCTATTTTTAGCAGTGACAAAGCTCTGATTGTAATTTTTTTTTATTTTACTGCTTAGCATAAGATGGGCATCCATGTTTAATCAGATCCATAGATTACTTCAATGAATACAAATGTGTTACATTATCTTTAAATAAATGAATGTCAATATGTTCCAAGATAACAGAAGTAACTGCATATAGATAATAGTTATTATTGTAAGTCATGGTTTCTAGAAGAAAATGCACTTGCCTTTTTTAATGAAGTGCAATATTATAGTCTATTTTAAAATGACAGTTTTCTTTTTCACTTACAGACTGTAATATCACTGGCAGATCCTACAAATAAATAAAATGCAAAATATAAACCTGAAAGTAACAGGATTTTGTAGTCTTTTGAAACTGAGATGGCTTAGATAAGTTAATATGAAGTTGCTTTTATCTGTGACAGACACTTAGAACTTATATCCACTCTCCAGTTAAAGAAGATAATAAGAACTAAACCATTATTCTGCATTTTTTTTTTGCAGGATGTTTTCAGATTTTATGTGGAGGCTTATTGTAGTCAGCAAATCAACCTAAAAATTGCACCAGAAAAGTCTCTTTTTTCTAAATATAATAAAAACACCATGGAATGGATGGGGGACTATCAAACACTCATTTTATTTAATCTGAATTTTCATCAAATAGTTGGGATGTCATTTGGGCTGCCATGTCACACAGTAGGGGTGCCATTCAAATTATATTCTATATTCTATACGACTAATACCCCCTAGAGTTGTGCTGTGCTCACCTGTATGGCCATCTGGGGATCTCGGCAACGTTTGAGCGATGTGCAAGGGCTGGAAAGCACCCTTAGGTAAGATGATTTAGAAGGTGTCTCAATGCTTATTGATTGGTAAATAAATGTGTACTGTTTTATTTTTTCATAATCTTTTGAAATTCAAGCCTCTCAATATAACAGAGTACTGATCTTTAATTATGAGATCTGAATTTTAACCCCAGGTTTACTACTAGCTGTGTATTTCTAGATAGACTGTTTCATATTCTCGGCCTCCCTCATCTCCTCTCTAAAATGTGGGATTTTACTCCTTTATGAATTTGCAAACCTTCTATTTTTACCAGTGGAAACTCTGGCACTCAGCAGAACTCAGTTGGATAACAATTAGATTGCCTGATTAAGTTCCCCTTGGGAAAGTTCTAAAAACCAGTGTGAAAGGACCCTTCAACCCTGGTTTTTCCTGAAAAATATGGATAAGATTACATTATTGAATTGCCCAAGTGAATTTTTTCTTCATAGTGAGATTATATGAAGCACTACAATCTCATAGTTATTTTGTGCATATTTTCAGAATGTATAGAAGTCATATTCCATTTTGAAGTACTTCTAATGTTACTGCTTCAAGGTGACTCTGAAGTCACAGGCCTATTTTCCTTTTGTGTGTGGTCATGTGCCTTTAAATAAAATTTCAATAGGTTTTTGGGAACAGGTGGGTTTTGGTGATGTGCATAAATTTTTTAGTTGTGATTTCTCAGATTTTGGTGCACCCATCACCCGACCAGTGTACACTGTATGCAATATGTAGTCTTTTATCCCTCATCTCCCTCCCATCCTTCCCCCAGGTCCCAAAAGTCCATTATATAATTCTTATGATTTTGCATCCCCATAGCTTAGCTTTCACTTATACGTGAGAACATATGATATTTCGTTTTCCATTCCTGACTTACTTCTCTTAGAATAATGGTCTCCAGCTCCACTCAAGTTGCTGCAAATGCCATTATTTGTCCCATTTTATGGCTGAATAGTATTCCATGGTGTATATATGCCATATTTTCTTAATGCGGATTTAGGTTGGTTCCATATTCTTGCACTTGTGAATTGTGCTGCTTTAAACACATGTGTGCATGTATCTTTTTTATATAATGACTTCTTTTCCTTTGGGTAGATACTCAGGAGTGGGATTGCTGGATCAAATGGTAGATCTACTTTTGATTTTTAAAACAATCTCCATGGTGTTTTCCATAGTGTTTGTACTATTTACATTCCCATCAGCAGTGTAAAAGTGTTCCCTTTTTACCACATCCATACCAACAGCTACTGTTTTTTGACTTTTTAGTTATGGCCATTCTTGCAGGAATAAGATGGTATCTCATTGTGATTTTAATTTGCATTTCCCTGATGATTAGTGACGTTGAGCATTTTTTCATATGTTTGTTAGGTTTGTATATTTTCTTTTGAGACTTGTCTATTTATATCCTTTGCCCACTTTTTGATGGGATTGTTTTCTTGCTGATTTCAATTCCTTGCAGATTCTATGTATTAGTCTTTGTTGGATGCATAGTTTTTGAGTATTTTCTTCCACTCTGTGAGTTGTCTGTTTACTCTGCTGATTATTTCTTTTGCTGCAAAGAAGCTGTTTAGTTTAATTAGGTCCCATTCATCTAGTTTTGTTTTTGTGGCATTTGCTTTTGAGTTCTAGGTCATGAATTCTTTGCCTGTCAATGCCTAGAAGAGTTTTTCTGATGTTATCTTCCAGAATTTTTATGGGCTCAGATCTTAGATTTAAGTACTTTATCCATCTCGAGTTGATTTTTGTATGAGGTAAGAGATGAGGATCCAGTTTCATTCTTCTACATGTGGCTTGCCTATTATAACAGCACCAATTTTGAATAGTGTCTTTCCCCCACTTCATGTTTTTGTTCACTTTGTCAAAGATGAGTTGACAAAATAGAGAAAAAGTTATTTATTTATTTATTTATTTATTTATTTGGGTTCTCTATTCTGTTCCATTTGTCTATGTGCCTATTTTCATATCAGTACCATACTGTTTTGGTAACTATAGTCTTGTAGTAGAGTTGGAAGTTGGATATTGAGATACCTCAATTAGTTCCTTTTGCTTAGTCTGGCTTTGGGCAAGTGGGCTCTTTTTGGGTTCCACATGAATTTTGGCATTGTTTTTTGTAGTTCTGTGAAGAATGATGATAGTATTTTGATGGGAATTGCATTGAATTTGTAGATTGCTTTTGACAGTATGGTCATTTTCATAAAATTGTTTCTACTCATCCATGACATTGGGATGCATTTCTATTTGTTTGTGTCACCTATGATTTCTTTCAGCAGTGCTTTTTAGTTTTCCTTGTAGAGATCTTTCACTTACTGGTTAAGTATACTCCTAAATACTTTATTTTTTCAGTTGTTGTAAAAAGGATCGAGTTCTTCATTTGATTCTCAACATGTTCATTGTTGGTATATAGCAGTGCTACTGATTTGTGTACATTAATTTTGTATGCTGAAAACTTACTGAATTCATTTGTCAGATCTAGGAGCTTTTTGGATGAGTCTTTGAGAGTTTTCTAGGTATATTATCATATCATTTGTTAAAATGAAAGTTTGACTTTCTCTTTACAAATTTGGATGATCTTTCTTTCTCTTTTTTGATTGCTCTGGCTGTGACTTCCAGAACTATGTTAAATAGAAGTGGTGAAAGTGGGCATCCTTGTCTTGTTCTAGTTCTCAGGGGAATGGTTTCAACATTTCCAGTTTAGTATGGTATTGGCTGTGGGTTTGTCATAGATGGCACTTATTACCTTGAGGTATGTCCCTTTTGTGCTAATTTTGCTGAGGGTTTTAATCATAAAGGAATGGTGGATTTTATCAAATGCTTTTTCTGCATTTATTGAGATGATCTTGTTTTTGTTTTTCATTCTGTTTATGTGGTGTATCACATTTATTGACTTGCCACGTTAAACCATCTCTGCATCCTTGGTATGAAACTCAGTTGATCATGATGTATTATCTTTTTGATATGCTGTTGGATTTGGTTAGCTAGTATTTTATTAAGGATTTTTGTATCTATGTTCATTTGGGATATTTGTAGTTTTTGTGTGTGTATGTCCTTTTCATAGGCCCATTTTCGATGCAAATTTAGTCTCTTGCTACCTCTTAGTGTTTTGGCAAATTAATCAAGTTTCAATTGTCTTCAAGAATAATAATGTTCATTTCATAGTAACTTTTGGAGAATTAAATAAAAGTAATGGCAAAAACCACAATTACTTTTGCATCAACCTAATATTAATATATGCAAAATACTTAGTTATTTGGCTGAATGTAAGCACTCAAATTATGCTCTTACACTATGTAGAAATTATTTAGGAAATATTTTTCATACTTCTCAAAGAATCATGAAACAAAGGAATTTCTTTCCTTCTTTTTTTCTTTTTTTTTTTTTAGGAAAAAATAGCTATTTAAGAGGCCTACACCAAGTTTCCTTCCCTGAGGTGGGGCTTTCTTTGACCAGCACAGGGTCATTCTTATCAGAATAGTCATGTAGGCAGAAGAAAGATGATATCCTCTTGGAAAAAAACAAAGGGCACCAGGGATAAAATGAAGGGAGATGAAAATGTTTAACCTTGGTCCAAGTCTACTGGTGACTCCTTTCTCTTTCCATTAACTAGCTAACTTTTACTGAGTACTTCCCATTCGCTAGTAGTCTTCTAAGTGCTTAACCTGGCTTATTTCAGCTAATTCTTATAACAATACTGTGAGGTAACTTTTAGTATAATCCTCACTTTTAAACCTAAGAAAATTAAGGTGCAGAAAGGTTAAGTTGTCTGAAGTTACACATCTAAGAGGTAGTAAAGCAAGGATAAAAACTCAGGGGGTTTGACCACAGAACCAAAACTGTTTAATACCATACTCTGTTGTCTCTGATATTTGAGATCTTTCTTTACCTTGAAAGAAGAATAAGAGAGGAGATAGAGAGAAAGACTCAAGGAGCTTAGAAATATGGACAGAAATAATAGCACCCTATCACAAATGTTCCAGGAATGATAGTTCTAGGATAGTGTGGTAAATTATTGTTCTTGGCTGGCATGGCGGCTTACATGGCTCACACTTGGAATTCTAGTACTTTGGGAAGCTGAGGTGGAAGAATTGCTTGAGGTCAGGAGTTCAACATCAGCCTGGACAACATGAAAGACTCCCACCTCTACATAAAATTAAACTAGCTGGGCATGGTGGTGCATGCCTATAGTCCTAGATACTCAGAAGACTGAGACAGAAGGATTGCTTGAGCCCAGGAGTTCAAGGTAACAGTGAGCTATGATTGCATCACTGTGCCCTAGCCTGTGTTACAGAGCCTGTCTCTAATAAAATATATCATTCTCTATAATAACATTAAATGTCTATTATGATCTCATGCTGGACAGTTCATATTTTCACTTTCTTGACTTTGGACTTCACCTTATGACTTGCTTTAGCCAATCTGATGGTAGTAGAGTAGATGTGGTACAATCCAAGACTTGAAATGTATCTGTGTGTTGGGCTTGTTCTCTTGAATCCCTATCATAAGCAGAACATGCCTTGGGTAGCCACTGTTGGAGCATACTGGTCACACCTTGATGTAGACCCAATCTGAGTCCATCCCAGCCGAATCCTAGCCTAATTCCAGTTGATACATATTTATGAAACTAATTTTCATTATTGTTGTATGCCTTTGAAATTTGGTGTGGTTTTAAAAACAGTATTATTATTTTCTTTTAAATTGTAATTTAGGTTCTGGGGTACATGTGCAGATCACGCAGGATTGTTGCATAGGTACACACATGGCAATATGGATTGCTGCCTCCATCCCCCGTCACCTACATCTGGCATTTCTCCCCATGTTATCCCTCCCCGACCTCTCCACCCCCCACTGTCCCTCCCTTAGCCCCCCGCAACAGACCGCAGTGTGTGATGCTCCCCTCCCTGTTCCCCTCCCTGTGTTCCTGTGTTCTCGTTGTTCAACACCTGCCTGTGAGTGTTTGATTTTCTGTTCTTGTGTCAGTTTGCTGAGAATGATGGTTTCCAAATTCATCCATGTCCCTACAAAGGATACGAACTCATTTTTTATGGCTGCATAGTATTCCATGATGTATATGTGCCACATTTTCCTTGTCCAGTCTATTGTTGATGGGCATTTGGGTTGGTTCCAGATCTTTGCTATTCTAAACAGTGCTGCTATGAGCATACATGTGCATGTGTTTTTATAATAGAACGATTTATAATCCTTTAGATATACACCCAGTAATGGGATTGCTAGGTTAAATGGTATTTCTTTTTCTAGGTCCTTGAGGAAGCACCAAGCTCTCTTCCACAATGGTTAAACTAATTTGCCTTCCCAACAACAGCGTAAAATTGTTTCTATTTCTCCACATCCTCTTCAGCATCTGTTGTCTCCAGATTTTTTAATGATTGCCATTCTAACTGGCACAACGTGGTATCTCAATGTGGTTTTGATTTGCATTTCTCTAATAATCATTGATGATGAGCATTTTTTCATATGTTTGTTGGCCTCATATATGTCTTTTGAAAAGTATCTGTTCGAATCCTTCTCCCACTTTTGGATAGGTTTGTTTTTTTCTTGTAAATCTGAAAAACAGTATTATTAATAGTTAAATATAGTTTATAGCTATTAGTGTGATCACATTCAGCAAGAATGTTTCTCTTCAAAATTCAACATAAAAAGTCATAAGTTTATTGTTCCAAAGCTTCATAATAGAGCACTTATTAAGTTTAAAAACAATTATTTGTGTATGTAATCGGGAAGTTCAGAATAAGTGGGAAATAGACTTAACAAAAAATGGGTAATTTATGATGCTGGAGAAGGTTTAACAATTCTATAAACAATATTAAAACCACAAATGAAAATTAATGAGAACAAACAGTATGGTAGAGATAATTAACAGGCTCAAATTGAATGGTACAAAAATAGAAAATTGGAAATGAAGAACTTCTTAGTAGGTATTTTACTTCCTTCACTGACCATTATTCTAACTTTTGCTTCAGGAAAGTCTGCTTATTGGGGAATCTGAGTTTGTATGTCCTTTGACTTTATATAAGCAAGTGTTTATAAAGGTTTGTTTAAGGTTTCTACTGAAATTTACTTTGAGAGTTCAATTTAGAATAGTCTCATTACCATCTTGTATAATTCATTCATGAAGCAGTTATTTATGAACCTGTTCAGAAAAATATGTCATTTAAAGTTCAAATTGATTTTAATGTCTCTGCTTCCTTCAGGCTAGGTATGTGTGTGTAGGGCAGGTGATCAGGATTTTATGGGATCCTTTATGACTTTTAATGGTGTTTCTTTATGTTTAGAGACTGGTAGGGAGAAAGAAAAAATATATAACTCAAAAGATTTTGGGGGTTTATTCTGCCAAGATGGCCAAATAGGAACAGCTCTGGAGTGCAGTTCTCAGCGAGAGACACGCAGAAGTCAAGTAATCTCTGCATTTCCAATCGAGGTGTCAGGTTGATCTCAATGGGACTGGTTGGACAATGAGTTTAGCCCTAGCAATGCAAACTGAAGCAGGATGGGGCGCTGCCTCACCCAGGAAGTGCAAGGGGCTGGAGGACCCCCCTCCTACCCAAGGGAAGCCATCAGGGACTTTGCTGGACACTGTGGCACTCTGACTCAGACACTGCACTTTTTTTCCGCAGTCTTTACAGCCCACAGACCAAGAGATTCCCTCTGGTTCCAACAACATCAGTGCTGTGGGTATCCAGCATAAAACTGAACAGCCATTTTAGCTGGCACCTGGAATGCCTGCAAGATAGAACTGGTCATTCCCCTGAAAAAAAAAAAAGGGGGCTGAAGGCAGGGAGCAAAGTAATCTGGCTCAGTGGGTCCCACCCCTACAAAGACCAGCAAACTGAAACCCACTGGTTTGAGATTTTTGCAGCCAGCACAGCAGTATGAGCTCAACTTGGGTTGGTCAGGCTCAGTGTGGGGAGGGGTGTCTTCCATTACTGAGGCAGCTCTAACCTTGCATGTGTCAACAGAATTGCAAGGAAGTTTACACAGCAGCTAGGTGAAGCCTGGGGCAGCTCAGCAAGGCCTCTCCTGGCAGACTGTGAGTAGGTTCCCTCCTTGCTGGGCAGGGCATCTCTGAAAAAAGGCAGCAGCCTCTCAGGGACTTATACATAAAGCCCCACCTTCCCGGGATGGAGCACATGGGAAAAGGGGCTGTTGGTGAATTCCACTGAAGCATACTTAAACCTCCCTGCCCAGGAGCTCTGAAGGGAGCAACGGAGCTCCCAGCACAGCACTTGAGCTCTGATAAAGGACAGACTGCCCCCTCAAGTGATTCCCTGACCCCTGTATATCCAAAGAGATGCCTCATACAGGAGAGCTCTGGCAGACATTTAGTGGGTACCTTCTGGGATGAAACTACCAGAGGAAGGAATAGACAGCAATCCTTGCTGTTCTGCAGCCCCTGTGGGTGGTTCCCAGGCAGCAGGGTCTGGAGTGGACCTCCAGCAGTCCTGCAGTATAGCGAGGAATACAACAAAGGATGCGAAGGACCTCTTCAAGGAGAACTACAAACCACTGCTAAGGAAATAAGAGAGGACACTAACAGATGGAAAAACATTCGATGCTCATGGTTAGGAAGAATCAATGTTGTGAAAATGGCCATACAATGGCATAGCATTGAATCCAAAGTAATTTATAGATTCAATGCTATCCGCATCAAGCTACCATTGACCTTCTTCACAGAACTGAAGAAAAACCACCTTAAACTTCATATGGAACCAAAAAAGAGCCTGCATAGCCAAGACAATCCTAAGCAAAAAGAGCAAAGCTGGAGGCATCATGCTACCTGACTTCAAACTATACAAGGCTACAGTAATCAAAATAGCATGGTACTGGTACCAAAACAGAGATATAGACCAACAGAAGAGAACAAAGGCCTCGGAAGTAATGCCACACATCTACAACCATCTGATCTTTGACGAACCTGACAAAAGCAATGGGGAAAGGATTCCCTGTGTAATCAATGGTGTTGGGAAAACTGGCTAGCCATGTGCAGAAAACAGAAACTGGACCCCTTCCTGACACCTGACACTAAAATTAACTCCAGATGGATTAAAGACTTAAACATAAGACCTAACACCATAAAAACCCTAGAAGAAAAACTAGGCAATACCATTCAGGACATAGGCATGGGCAGGGACTTCATGACTAAAACACGAAAAGCAATGGCAACAAAAGCCAAAACAGACAAATGGGACCTAATTAATCTAAAGAGCTTCTGCACAGCAAAAGAAACAATCATCAGAGCGAACCAGCAACCAACAGAATGGGAAAACATTTTTGCAAGCTACACATCTGACAAAGGGCTAATATCCAGAATCTACAAAGAACTAAAACAAATTTATAAGAAAGTAACCCCGACAAAAAGTGGGTGAAGGATATGAACAGATACTTTTAAAAAGAAGACATTTATGTGGCCAACAAACATTTGAAAAAATGCTCATCATCACTGGTCATTAGAGAAATGCAAATCAAAACTACATTGAGATTCCATCTCATGCCAGTTAGAATGGCGATCATTAAATCTGGAGACAACAGATGCTGGAGAGGATGTGGAGAAACAGGAACGCTTTTACACTCTTGGTGGGAGTGTAAATTAGTTCAACCATTGTAGAAGTCAGTGTGGCGATTCCTCAAGGATCTAGAAATAATATCGTTTGACTCAGCAATCCCATTACTGGGTATATACCCAAAGGATTATAAATCATTCTTTTGTAAAGGCACATGCACACATATGTTTACTGCAGCACTGTTCACAATAGCAAAGACTCGGAGCCAACCCATAGGCCCATCAATGATAGACTGGACAAGGAAAATGTGGCACATATACAGCATGGAATACTATGCAGCCATAAAAAATGATGAGTTCATTTCCTTTGCAGGGACATTGATGAATCTGGAAACTATCATTCTCAGCAAACTGACACAAGAACAGAAAATCAAACACCATATATTCTCATAAGTGGGCGGTGAACAATGAGCACACATGGACACAGGGAATGGAACTTCACATACTGGGGCCTTTCATGGGTGGGGGGCCTAGGGGAGGGATAGAAGGGGTTGGGGGGTTGGGGAGGAATAACATTAGGAGAAATACCTAATGTAGGTGATGAGGGGATGGAGGCAGCAAACCAACATGGCATGTGTATAACTATGTAACAATCCTGCATGGTCTGCTCATGTACCCCAGAACTTTAATAAAAAAAGAAAAAAATAGATTTTGGGGTATGTAATGTTTGCTAGTGTGGAGGAGGGCTAAGTTTCCCTACATAAAAATGTGAGTGGCTCTGATAGGTAAAGGTAGCTTTAGTTAGCAATTAAAACAGGTAGACGGTAAGGTGGCCAAAAAGTTCGAGGCAGAGGATGTCTAATAATAAATAGCAGGATTTTTTTTCTTAAATATAAATTTCCTCCCTTGTCCGAAACCTTTAGTAAAGTCTACAGCTCATGGAAATACCACGTGTGTGTGTGTGTGTATGTGTGTGTGATGGTGGGTAGTGAGGAAGGAAGTGGGAATAAAGAAAATTGGATCTATATCTGTCAGTAGAGAGTAGAAAGAAAATATCTGGGGATGGTGATAGGAGAGTGATGTTAAAAGTTCAATGCAATCACTGCCTGCCTCAGTGGTTTTCAGCTCTGTTTGGATTCATCTGGGGAGGTTATTTTTAAAAAACTGATGCCTTGGTCTCACTCCCAGGTATGCTGATATAGTTAGTCAGGGCTGTGGGAATTGTTGAAAAACAAATTCCCCAGGTGATTCCTATTTGCAGCTAACTTTGAGTATCACTCCCTCAACATCTATAGCAAAGTTTTTCACCTTGGTGGCACATTAGAATCACCTGGGAGTAACAAATGTCAACAACTGTGCTGTACCCCTAGAGATTCCAACTTAATTGCTTTGGGATGGAGGCAAGACAGCACATATTTTCTAAGTTTCCCAGACGATTCTCATGTAGAACAGTGTCAGATGAAGTCCCCAGAACATTGATATGGCTCTATCTGCTGATAATCAGAAAGAGTGTCCCAAACAGTACAGGATGCTAGAGTGACAGAAGGGAGGGAGATAGATATGGAGCCCTTTCTGGGAAGAAAAAACCTTTACCCTGTTCTGGCTAGGGGATTAGAACTCACTTAAGACATCCACAAATTCATGAATGCTTACAAAGCAATGAGGAAGCAGAAACAGTCCTGATGAACTTGTCCAAATTCATGGGTGCCCTGATCTTGGAATTTAATGAAAAGAGTTCAGGATTACACTCATTTTCACATGGAGCAACTGAATATACTAATTTAATAGTAAGGGAGAGATTATTTATGCATAAGCAATAAATCTTCTCAAGTGTCTTGACCTACAATTTAACTTAAAATTCCAATTGGAAGTTTCCTTGTTCCATGTCACAGTGTCAACACGAGAGAGGACCAAACACACAAAAATATGTTGAAAATAATTGTGAGTTAATCTCAAGTTTCATTTTTCAAATCAGTGATTGTCTTTTCTCTGAATACACATTTCTTTAAGTTGTAGAAAAAGTCTTCAGTATTTTTAAAACGATAGAATACAACCCTTATTCTTAGCTCAATTTAATAATAGTTAAGCTTTTATTGCTTTTTAATATTTTAATAAGACTTTTCATCTCAATTGTGTGGAAATCCATAGCTTAAATAAAGACATGCAATTAGTGAACATAACAGATACTCTTTAAATAGAGAAGATTAACATGTTGACTATTTAGTCCTGAATGTTAAAAAAATAAAAACAAAAAAAACTACTGCAAAATTAGTTCTTCAGAATTCTTACAAGAATATAATTACAAAATTTTAAGAGAAAATTTTAAATTCAAACATTTAGCCTCATACATTTCCAGTGGTGACACTGAAATGATTCACTTTAGAAAGTGAGATTAGTATAGACAAAAGATTAATGTATGACAATATTCATTAATGATACCGAAGACTACATGAGATAACACTACTTAATCCATAGGAAGTCATTTAGCTTTTTGATATCTTCACACAGGTATGCTTTTTAATTAGACATTTCAATAGTTCAGTCAAAAATATGAATGCCAAAAAAAGGAAAGCCTTGGAAAAAATATGTATGGAGTATTTAGAAACTTGGGTAAGAAATGGAAGGTCTCAGGGACGCAGGTGGTGGTTTAATTTCTTCTAATTGAAGGTCATAACTTTGGAAGATGAAGGAACTGAGAAGTGAACAGCTGGCTCTGTATATGGTGTCAAAGAACAGAATTTAGTTTTCTGGACCACGATGCATGATACTAAACTAATGCTCCTGGCAAAAGAAAGAGTACGTCTAATAAAGAGTGGGAAGAACATGCTTGGCAGAAGATTTGCTGACCAGAACAAGAAGGCATTGATATATTAGTGGGGTAGAGAAAAAGAACCAAACAAGCTGTTAAATTATATCCTGTGGAGGGAAACAAGCTGACTTAGGAAGAGTAAAAATAGTGGAGGGGTGACCAGTAAATCAAGAGAAGCTAGCAGGAAAGATGATAAACAATATTTATGACTTCATGGATTTATGTACATATTCCCATAGTATGGATAATGATAACATTTCAAATAAAAAGGTAAGTGATAGTTGAATAATTTTACTATGACTGATGGGGATGAGAACCTTGATTAGGTCATGTGACAGGAAAGTTATTTGACCCTGAAATCCAGTTTGTTTCTGCCATTGGTAAATATGCTATATAATATAGGGATCATAGGGGTGGGACCTAAGAGGTTGGCCAGTGAATTCACTGTAAGACACTCAACGAAGAATTAGAAGTGATTCTTTATTATACAATTAAAAGTACTGTAGGAAGATGCCAAGAGCGGTGGCCCACACCTGTAATCCTAGCACTTTGGAAGGGCAAGGAGGGAGAATTGCTTTAGTCTAGGAGTTCGAGACTAGCCTGGGCAACATATTGAGATGCCATCTACATTTTATGTATTAAAAAATGTACTATGGGAAGTGAAAACTGGGATTTTTCAAAGGACGTACACTTTGATTTCTCCATTTTTTTTCATCCACTTAGCCTGGGATTTGTCAACAAATTTCAAAAACTTGGGGAGTAGAGAACACAGTCCAAGAATTTTGGATCCCTGTGATATAATCCCTCTGAATTTTGGATCTCTACATGTAGCAGAGAAAGGGTTGATGATCATGTCCCAAGCTCATTGCCATGGGGGTTGTGGTGGAAATGAACAGACTTGGAATTAAGTAGAATCTGATGTTTCAGTGTCTACACGATTCTAAATGTTGTGAGCTTGATATTTATGTGAAAATCTCGCTTGGCAAATTTTTAAGGTTATTTTTCCCGTAGCTGAAATTAATTTCTATTCTGAATCTTCATTTTCGCCTTCTCAAAAGCAGAAAAATTAGTCTGCTCTCTTCTGTGTAAGAACAGTCATATTATATTAACGAGTTTTCAGTCTTTTTGAGTATAAAGTCAGTTACTGCTCAGTCATTTCAAGTTTATAACTCAAGCACATTCAAGATTTCTGCAACCCTTGCCAACCTTGGGGTTAATTTGCAGGGAGCTATTTGCAGGGAACTGGTTCTGCAGTCAGTGGGGAGGAGGCATCCATTTCCTCCTTTCCTGCTTCTTTCTGACATGCGCAATTGACCAGTCATGACCTTTACTTAATAGAATATATTTCTACCTTTGCTTATATATCTATGGTCTTATTATTTTTCTATCCTGTTGTCCACTGTAGTTGCAATCTACAATGCCCCTTCTGCCTGCCACCTTTATCTCTGTGAACATTCTCACCCTGCTTAAAAGTATAGGTCAAGTGAGGTTAGTCCCCTAAACCTTTTCTGGGTCTGTGCTGTGGGCTTGCAGTTGTCAGTACGTTTTTGTTACTAACACTGATTTCAGTCATATCTGTTCTTTGTGTTGTTGTGGTCAAGGGAATGTGAATGGGCTTTCTCTTGCAGAACCATGAATAAATTACCTGCCAAAGGTTGCACCTTATAATACTGTCACCTTGGTACTTAGGATTTCATTATATGAAAATTGAGAGGGGAGACACAAATAATCAGTCTACAGGACTTGCTTATCAAAAAAATTTTCCTAAATGTCCGTCTTAAAATTAGATTTCTTGTTTAAAACATTAAAACGAAGAAATGGAGTAGTTTTTCTTCTTTCTAGCCTTGATATCCTCCCTTTTTTTGAGGCAGTGCTGAACGAATACCTTAAAGGTTTTAAGATACATGCATGGAAAAACAGGCAGTGTTTTACATATCATACTATAACAGATGTATTTTAATTCATTATATTTATATTCTGAAAATTTTGTATCAAGGTCATGGACAAAAGTCTTTATAAGCATACCCAACTATAACTAAAATATTTCCAGAAGGGCATATTTATTAGGAAAACCAGCAATCTATTAAATTCTCTAGAAGTTTTTTTCACCAACAGTGGAGTTGTGCTGAGAAAATTAATCTCTCTTGTCCCTCTTTCTTCATTTGTAAAACAGTAAATGGTATCTATTTTCTTTCATGAAGTTTTTCCAGTGATTGGGTATTTGCAAAATATCTAACCTAGTATCAAAAGTGGCATGTCCTCCATATTTGTCAGCAGCTACTTTTGTGCCATGATAGAAATCTTGGGATCTTGGATAGATGAAGAGTAAAAATAAGAGAAAAATAAAGGTGAATAGTTCTGGGAGTATTTTATAGACTACTTAGAAAAATAGCCTTTCCCTCATTGATGTCCACTAACATCTGGAAGAATGACACATGGTAGGTGTTCAATAGATATCTGAATGAATGTGTAAATATTTCCTGTTTGGCCTTATATTTTTTAATTAGTTACCTTTCTTTCCATGTCTAAGAAGAAGAATATGAGAACATAAAGGGGCATAAAAGAGCAGTTGTGGAGGAAGAACATTTTTAGGAAAGAATTATCAAGAAAATGTTTAGTTGAATGGTGGTTGGCATTTGGAGTTTTATTGTGATACAATGATCTGTGTTATATTTAAGGGATAGTAATAGGTTAAGGAAGAATAAATTTGGTGAAACTTACTTAATATGGATGTGGAATAGAATTTTGCTTACATGTAAAATGAATGAAATGATACTAAGACAATCTCTAAGCAGCAACATTCTGATTACAACCTGGGGCCTTGGTGACCTAGAGGTGTTGCTTAAGTAGTAGAGTTTCTGTGGGAATTAGAGGTGGGTATAGCAGCAAAGTCCTTTAGAGTAGAATACCATAGCTAATTATTTCTTTCCTCTGGGAACTTGAGCTGTGTTAAGATAGGCAGGAAGAATGGCAATAAAATTAAATATCTCCAAGCAAAACCTTTGAAAACAATGTTGTTATCATTTTTGATTGGGGCATCTCTTATCAGAATCTGAGGAGAAATGAGAGGAATTACAGATTTCTTCTTTTTTAACCATCATGGTGCTCTGAAGACAAAGTGTAGTAGGTTTCTAGGTGCAAGCAACAGAAACTCAGCAGGGCTAAAGAAGAATTTGGTAAAAGGATATTGGGGAGCTCAGATAAAGTCTGAGGATATGGAGGAAGGAGGTTTGAAACAGGCAGGAACTATTGCAGCAATAGCCAGGACCGTAACCAGAGACTGCTACTGGAACTATCCAGCTCCCAAACAAAGATGGGGTTACAGCTGACAGAGGATTTCATATTGGAACTGAGACACAAAATGAAATCGTAAGATAACTACTAGATTTTTGTTGCTTAAAGTATTTGAGCCACAATCACATTAATAGATTATATAACATTAGATTACTTCATTTAAAAGTAATTAAATAGGGGTGGTTTAAAAAATAAAAGCAACATGTACAACTAGTGCAATATAGACGTATGTAAATGGGAAAAAATTTACAGTGAAATTGAAGGTGGGAAACAGATAACCTCTATTAAAAATTTGAACTATATTTTCCAGACTGTACAATATAACATATGTAGGACTGTAATATACATGCTGCACTGTAACTTGCTTCTTTTACTCAACGATATATTGTGTACTTTGGTTCATGTCAATACATATAGTTCTAGCTTAGCCTTTTAAAGGCTTCATAGCATTTAATTATTTAAACACGATTTATTCAATCCACAACTGCTGTTCAATTAGATTTTTACAATTATAATTTTCTTTCACATATGTTTTAGGTACTTGAATGCATTTCTATAGGCTAAATTCCTAGGAGTATAACTGTTGGGCCAAAGGGGAAGGCATATATAAAAATTTGACAGCTGTCATTACTTGCTCTTGTAGAGGGTTAGCTCATTTTACATTCATACCTACAGCATAAGAGGACCAAATTCGCCATGATTTGAATATATCTGATCTTATATAGCAATAACATTTAGAAGAATTTTACTTTTCAAGGATAAATAAGTAGATTTAACAAAGTGTTCTGATCCACTGTCCCAAATATCTGAAAGCAGAAGAACACAATCTAATAACATGTTCCATATTTTAGGTATTTTCTAAAGCTTTTGTTAATGTAATTTATTAACAGAATTAAAGTATGGCACTAAAATGTAAGTAAAAGGCCAACATTTCAAAAATACTGGAGACTGAATAACTTGCTAATCATTGTTATTAACTCAGACAAATGTTTTCTTAAGGACGACTTAGTATTTAAATTTCAGGATAGATTTTCTTTTTCAGTGAATTTAAAAGAACATTACAAGAAAATGTTATTTTCTTCTCTAAAAGGACAAAAAACCTTTTAGGAAACTTAATAGTTTTCTACGCAAGCCTAATGATTTTCTTTGCAAATAACATGTTGGGTTGAAACTTTCCTATCTAATGAAAAAGTAAAATGTAGAAAACTAACTGATATAAATTAGTTTCTATAAGAATTTAAAAATTGTGAAGAGCAGTTGTATATTGCATATAAATAGTGCAGCCATTTCTCTACATGAAGCATTTTTTAATTCCAATGGGTAAACTTGTTTATATTGACATTGCTTTATATAAATGCAGTAATTCCGTAAAAATAACTTTCTTGACATAGTGTTGATGAAATTTTCATTGATGTACTCAATTATACATCCCACACAGGGCTATGCATCTGGCATTTTAACTTTATTTTTTAGCAACAAAAATGAGAACCAAACCACCCCATCCCCAAACAACCCACAAGTGGTTTTCTTGATTTTAGAGTTTCTTTTTTATTACTTTAAAAATAAACATTAGAAAAGTGACAGGTTATTGGGCTGGACATCTTAGAAAACCTTGTTATTGCATAGTTTGGTATATCTTTAAGGTACAATCCATAAAAGGATAAAAATGAAACATTTGAAAAGAAGCTATTTTCAGAGTCACTTATCTGCTATAACTGTTGTAGACAAGAGAGGAAAGCATGTTAAGATTTGTTTTAAATATAGTGTGTTGAAAATGACAATGGTCATATTGATCTCTCTTTTCCATCATTTTTCATAAGGCCATATACACATGCAGTTGAATATCATCCTGGAAAGAATATGGAGTTTGGTTCCATATAAACATATCTGTGTTATAATTCTGATTCTTTTACCACCCACCAGCTAAGTGACTTTAGTCAGTTAATTTACCTCATTGAACATTGGTTTCCTTGTTTCTAAAGTGGGGTTAATAATACCTACTGCAAAGGGTCAACATGTTAAAGAAAAAATATAAACATGAAGCACTTTAGAACTTTTGAATACAGTAGATTTTTGACAAATGCTACTCTCCTCCTCTCCTTACAATCCCCACTCTAATCTTTATTTTACAAGATGGTGTATCCCAATACTATCTTGAGCCACATGAGTTTTACTATTTCTACCCCAAAGCAGAGACCCTCACGAGATAGTTACTATATCCTCTGTAAGCCTTAGGAGAAAAATTTAATAAAGCTTCAGGAATTCTATTATCATTGTTCATTTGTTTCTCCATCTGTCATGCTCTATTTAAGTAATCATAATATTCTTAGTACAGATACCATACTTTTTGTAATTTAAATAAAGAACCCCTTCACTTAAAACTATGTAAATTTTTATCTTCTTCGTATAGCAAAGTTATTTTAAGAGAAGTGATATTCAACTTTTTCATTTATTCATGAACATTAATAATTATAGTATATCATTAAGGTAGTTTTAACACTTCCCTTGCAACTATTACAGACTTTTCATACTCTTAATTTTATGTTGTTTCTATCTTGTGATTGTTCAACTCTTAATGAACGCCATTGTCCTACTTACCTGCTGGAATCGGTTGAGTGTTTCTTGAAGAAATACTAATCGTGCAGAGTGAGTTCCTACAGACTGGTTCTTTGTTATAGATTGTCACTTCTCTATTGTGATATTGTTGAATCTTTATAGTGCCACTCCACAGAGGTGTTCAAAATCTTTATTCTTAAGAAATTAGCTTCATCTTTGACCTCTTTGCTCTTGAAAGATCATCTCTTTGTGATAAGATTCAGTCTAACTCTGTCCTTCCAACTTTTCCTATGCCTTGGTTCATATATTTTGTGCCCAATGAATGTTTGCTGTTTTTGAGTAAAGCAATATTTCCCAAAGTATACTTTCAATAATATCATAATTCAATTAAAAGTCTTTCCTGGTTTTGTGTATTCTACCAACTAAGGTTACAACTCCTTGGCCTTGTGTTCAAGACCCTATCCAAACACCTTTCCTCGCTTATTTAGTGAAACGTAAAGCAGAACTTGATGCAGAAATATTCTGAATTGGTGTTCAAACTATTCAAACGTATAAGATTTTATTTTGTGTCCTCCAAAGAATTATAATATGATCCACATTTGTCCCTACCCAACTCTAGCTCTGAAGTTGACAGAGGAAATAATTACCAAAAATTTGAGACTTCCTTTCCATGGTATTCTGACTGTGTTAGATATTTTGTGTTTTGCTTAGGTAATTTAATATTTAGTCTTCATTATATTAACTTCTAAATATTCAGTCTGCATTTATTTTAACAGTGAGGCCAAACTTCATTTTTTTAAGACAGAAAAGAGACTAAGACATATTTTTGATCATGGAAGAATTTAAAGAACACGGTACAAGACATACAACATGTTAGTTTGTATCACGTATCAGATATTCTTTTTTAGAAGAATTAGTTAATTGTCCTAATAACACAGAGAATCAGTGTTATCATTCCCCTATTATAAATAGGTAGTGGATCACTTAGAACCTTAAGTGACTTGGCTGTCGTCACATAGCAAATAAGTGGCAGAAGTATAATTCCAACTCAGGTTCACTTGCCACCAAGTAGGAAATTATCTACTTATACTGCAAAACAAAAAAAAATTCTTAAAATACTGACTTTCATCGATAGCTTAATAGATCACTGGCCTAGGAATGTAGTGAGAATGGAAAATGGCAGCATCATACGTCAAGCTCTTGATTTTTTTTCCTCCCTAATTCTCAAAGGCTGGAAAGTGGCTCTTGGAATGTTTCATAGCCACTCTCTTCTTTCTATTCATTTTTGGCTAGCTGGGTGCCTGTGCCTAGCTCTCTGCCTAAATGCTATCCGTAGGAACTTAGGCATACTCTGCTCAGTGACCATTCCTGAGTCACTGCTATCATTGCCTCCACTGCACCTGCATTTGGATAACAGATAATTTCCAAGCTACAATTTTGAGAAGCAGGTCTAAGCGGATGACTTATAATGCCTCTATCACAATCCAGCTCTCACTTTCCCACACAGTGTTGCTGGAATGCCAGAGCAAGCCACTTTTGTGTACCTTTAACAACCTTTTCTCCCCCTCCTTCTATGGTACAGACTTCTTCTCAGGGAACTATGATACTTGAGCCACATTTCCTCTTTATCTAATTCTTCCTGGAAATTGTTGCCCATCCTACTTCTTTTTATTACTTCTCCATAGCCTCTGCTTCTCTTTGCCTTCCTCCTTACCAGTGGTCCCATCTCCATCAAGTTCAACTTAAGATTTTGCTTCTTTAATAGATTACCCTTTGAAGTTTTCAACACTTAATAATGGATCAAATGTAAATGTATCTTAATGATCTTATTCTATTCCACAGTAATTCTCTGTTCAAATCCTTTGCCTTGGCTTTCAGTCCTTTCATGCTGTGTCTCAAATGTGCAATTATTCCGAGGGAAAATATGACTGCAGAAGGCCAGGTTGCTTGTTTAACATTCCTTGGATTACTTCAAAAGTACAGCTTAATTTGTGACTGTGATTGATAGACTTTGTAAATGCTATTAGAGGCTAAATGATTAAAGTTTAGAAAAACAGCATCTCCCATTTGCACACAAAGTTGTGGTTTATTTCAGAGCAAATGGTCGTCTTCTCAAGTGATGACTTGGCTCCTGCTGAAATCCCAGTAGTGGAGGTCTCTGTACTTGGACAGGTCAATGGATGGAGAAGGAGAGGCACCTGGAATAGTTTATTCATGGTCTTCTGAGAAGAACTGTTGAATAACAATGAAATTAGGCAGGATTAGAGCTGACACTTTCATTGGCTATGGAGACCAGCCAAGTAAAGCATGGCTTATTACTTCTGGGAGCTAAAGACCCATGAGACAGTACAAGTCCAACTGGGGAAAAGCTTCAAATTGGGGAGCCAGAAGTCATTATGTGTCTATGATATATGAGACTGGATCATTCATGCATTTGGACATTCCATAAACATCTGAATTCCCACAGGTCAGATGTTTTGCTCTGTCCTAAGAATACAAAGGCCAATACAACATTTTTTTTTCCCCCTGAGAGAAAGGGAGCTTGGGGGAATTATCATCTGGGAACCGGCACAATGGACAGAACATGCTTTCTGGAAATTACGCATATTCTTATTTTATTTTCTAAACAACTCTAAGATGGTAGGCAAATAAAAAACCAGAGACTTAAAGTAGTGGGCTGGGATTTCAGCCAAGATCTCTGTAATTCCAACACCAAAATTTTCCCAGAGAGGTATATACAAAGATATATTTTAAAATTATGTGGCTAATATTCAAAATTCTGAAAAAAGTGTAGTGGGAGCTATTAGAAGAACTGATTTTATGGAATTGCAGTTATTTTAGCTGTGTTTTAAAGGCTGAGAGTTGTTAGAAAAAGGGGGTAGAGGATATACTGTGAAAAAGTGGAGCTTAGTCTAAGCATCTTTCAGCAGCCTCTTAGTAGAGGGGCCAGCCACGTGGTGATATCTGGGAGTGGCCTTGCCTTAGCTGCTTCTGCCTCTGCCTCTTATTTAAACTGACCCTATTATGCCTAAAGTTTTCTTTAGTCTCTCTGTTTATACTTCATATCCTTAGGATTGACCACATAATTTGTGTGACTTCTTGTTCAAAAATTAAGAATTTCAAAACAGCAGAACATTAAACCAAACACAGGGCCCTTCTTAGTGCCCATGAAATGGCCCTGATAGCAGAACTAAGAACCCTGTCAAAGATGGGAGAAAATGTTCTACTTACCTCTAGCACCCTTTTTATAGGTTGTATAAATTATAGCTTTGATCTAAGTTAGGTAGTATATGAATACAAATGGCAGAATTTATGCACATGGAGTTCATTTCAAATTCATAGGTGACCAGTTGCAAAGTATGTGTTTATTTTTGAATATTTTATGGAGTAGATGGGCTTTAATTATTTTTCTTTTTTTTTCTATCATGAAATACTTGATACATGTAAGTATCTAAAAAGAATAACATAATGAATATACAAATTAACTTAAGAATTATAAGTCTAAAATACAGTTGAACAACTTATGATATATTCCTGGATCATGTTTTCCCCTCCAACTCCATCTTGAGGGTACTATTAATAAGTTGGCACTTTGATATTCCTTTTATTTTCACTACACTTATATATATCCCTCAAATATACAGAACAAATTTTTTAATTAATTTAACAAATACTTAGCACTTACTATACATGTCCATATGTTCTGGAGAAACTGTCAGTGAGCAAAACATACATAGAGGGGAAGAATCTCTCATATAAAATGGGGGATAAAACCCATTAATAATAGCAGCAGAAATAGTAAAACACATAGATTTTTTGTTTTTTAGTTTGTCCTTGTCTTTGTGACACAAAAATAAATCACAAAGTGGAACAATGTACCATGTTTTTAGATATGAAGATGGATTAATATGTCAATTCTCCCTAAATTTACCTAGAAATTTAATGAGATTTCACAGAAAAATGCCGACTCTTCATTTCTGCCCCTCTTTGCTGAACTAAAGATTTTTTTTTCACTTTTACTTTTTCTTTCTTTTTTAAAATGAGACAGGGTCTCCTCCTGTCATCCAGGCTGGAATGCAGTGGTATGATCATAGCTTACCGTGGCCTCAAACCCCTGTGCTCAAGCCATTCTCCCACCTCAGCCTCTTGAGTGGTTTGGACTATAGGTACGTGCCACTGAGTCTGACTAATTTTAATCGTCCTCCCCCCTCCCCCTACCCCTTCTCCTCCTTCTCCTCCCCACCCACCTCTTCCTTCTTCCTTGTCTTTCTTTTTTTTTTTAATGGAAATGAGGTCTTGCTTTGTTGCCCATGCTGGTCTCAAACTCCTGGGCTTAAGTGATCCTCCAACTTTCTTCTTCCCAAAATGCTGGAATTACAGGCATGAGACACTATGGCCACATAAAGTAACTTTAAATGCATCTAAACTACGAGGAACAATCATGAAAACAATGACATAAAAAAGTGTGTGAGGTTAAGTTCTACTGGATATTAAGATATGCAGTGAAACCTTAAATGGTAATAGCAGATTAATAAATGGAAATATACACATGAACATTTAGTATATGATAAAAATAGTATCTCAAATCTGAAAAGCAAAGATGGAACTTTTCTTAAATGATGCAGAGATACATGGATAACTACTTGGAAAATGATGAGATTGGACTGATACCTAGCTTCATACATCAAGAGTAGTTAAAACTGACCAAAAATCTAAACAACAAAGCCAAGCCTCATGTGGCGGCTTATACCTCTAATCTAGCACTTTGGGAAGTCAAACCAGGAGGATTGCTTGTACTGAGGAGTTTGAGACCAGCTTTGTTCACAAAGGGAGACTCCATCTCTATAAAAACAAAAAATCATCTGGGCATAGTAGCACACGCCTGTGTTCCCAGCTACTCAGGAGGCTGAGGTGGCAGGATTATCTGTGCTCAGGATGTTGAGGCTGCACTGAGCCATGATCGTAACACTGCACTCCAGTCTGAGCAACAGAGTGAGACACTCTTAAAAATAAATAAAACCAAATCTTGCAATGAACACCAATATGTCCAAAATCCAGAATATATAAAATACTGATAATTTTATACAGTCGAATTTTATATGGTAAAAATCAAGATACAGACAAAAATCAAATAATAGTCTGTGAATCTTTTTCCAGATCATGTTACAAAGGAGTAATCATATACATGATTATATGTGTATAGCTTCAGTTTCTAGGAGTATGAATATATTACATAATATTTAACATAAAATATGTCACATATATTCATACAGATGTATTAAACATATATGCAACAAATATGTAATTGTATTTTGTATAATATATATTTGAAATATATAATACATAAATTATCTACATATAATACATATTTTTAACTCTTAGAAATTGAGAAGAGAAAGAGCAAACTAACAGAAATGAACAAAAGTCATAGACAAATCACAGAAAAAGTATGAATAGCATTTAAGTATTTGAAAAGATACTCAACCTCTCTCAATAAAATGAATAAAAGTAATAATAGGCATTTTCTAACCATCAAATTGAGGAAAATACAGAAGTTTGAAATAATTCTATTGGAGAGACACTTGTAATTTCTGGAAGTAGTGCAAAATGGTACAATACCTCTGAAGGAAAATTTGCCTCTAAGAGAATTATAAATTCTTTACTCCTTAAACCTAACAATCACATTTCTGTAAATGCACTCTACAAATATACCTGAATAAGATATTTCATATGTACCAGGTTATTCATTGTGGTATCACTAGATAGCTGAATGTTGAGCAAAAGACTTAATTAAGTAACCTGTGGTACATACATGCAGAGGAATACAATAGTTATAAAAAGGAATGAGGCACAACCATATAAAAGAATAAAACTGTGTCTTTTGCAGCAACATGAATGCAACTGTAGGCCATCATCCTAAGCAAATTAATGCAGGAACAGAAAACCAAATGCCATGTGTTCTCAGTTATAAGTGGGAGCTAAATGTTGGGTACACATAGACATAAAAAGGAGAACAATAGACACTGGAAAATACAGAAAGGGGAAGGGAGGTGAAGAGCGAAGGTTAAAAAACTATTGGATAATAAGCTCAGAACCTGTGTGATGGGATCAATTGTACCCAAATCTCAGCATCACTTAATATCCTCAGGTAACAAACCATACATGTACCCCCTAAATCTGAAATAAAAGTTAAAAATACAGAATGAGGCTATCTTCTATGTATTATGATAGAGAATATATTGTTATTCCAAGATATACTGGGGGAAAATATGAATCATAGTATTACATGTTGATTTCTTTAGCAAGATAAGGTAATTATTTGCATGCTAAACAAACACTTACAGGGTTTGTTTGTAAAATAAAAATATTTACCTACAGGGGGTTGAGAGGGTAAATAAAGGAGGAGGTAGTAAGGGGAACGAGCCTTTCTAGATGTCTTTTCATATTATTGTAACTCTTGAATCATGTCATCACACTACCTATTAAGAAAGCACAGCTCTCTTAGAGATCCCTAACATTGAAAGCAAATGGAAACAAATGAGCAAATAAATCTGACTGGATATTGCATTGGTAATATAAACTCACAGAAGATTAATTTCAAGTGACTATGGAGTATATATTTTTTGACAATATGCTTAGTGTGGTGGATTCTAAGAATAAAAAACTGTAAAGATAAATACAACTTTATTTGGTTGTTTAGTCTTCTTAAATTTTTTATTTTGTGATTGTAGATTCACTTGCAGTTTGTAAGGAATACAGAAAGATTCTTCCTTTACATAGTTCCCCTCCACTGTAATGTTTTGCCTATCTGCAGAACAATGTCACAAGCAGGAAATTGATTTTGACACAGTCTATTGACGTTGCTCTGATTTCATCAGTTTTACATGAATGTGTGTGTGTGTGCTTCTGTGTAATTTTATCACGTGTACGTTATGTGACCACAGTCGATAGAGTTTCATCATAAGGTTCAATTACTCTACTCCTTTATAGTCAAAGGTATTTGGCTACCTGATCTGACATTGACTCTGTCCTGATTTTCTCTGATTTTGTCCTTTTAAAAATGTTATATAAAATGATTTCATAATAAGAAACTTCTGAAATACTTTATGACTTAACATAATTCCTTTGAACTTTCTCTAAATTGCTTCATGTTATGAATAGTTCCTTTTTATTGCTGAGTAATATTTCGAAGCATGGATGTCTCACAGTTTAACTTTCCACCTGTTTAAGGGTATCTAAATAGTTTCTATTTTATAGATTCACAAACAAAGCTGATAAAAATATTCATGTGCAGGTTTTGGGTGGATGTGCATTTTCATTTTTCTGGAATAAATTTCAGGAATACAACTAGGAATACAACTGGGAAATATGATAAATATATGTTCAGTTTTATAAGAAACTGCCATACTCATTTCCAGAGTGGCTATATCATTTTATATTCCTATTAATATATGATTGATCTAGTTTTTCACATTCTTTCTAGCATTGGGTATTAATCACTATTTTATTTAAACTTTAAGCATTGTGTTAGGTGTGTAGTGATAGCTTGTTGTGGTTTTATGTGCATTTCCCTAATGGTTAATGATACTGAACTTCTTTTCTTGTGATTTTTGCCATCTATATGTCGTCTTCAGTAAATGTCTCTTTATATCTTTTGCCCATTTTATAACTCAACTATTTTCTTTACTCTAGCAACAAGGTATTTGTGAATATATAGTTTATAAATACTTTCTCTGTTTATAACTAATCTTTTCTTTTATAGAATCTTTTTGGAAAGCACATGTTTTAAATTTTGATGTGATGTATTTTTTCTTTTACAAATTGTAATTTATTGTCAAATGTAAGAACTCTTCACTTAGCCCTAGGGACTAAATATTTTATTTCATTTTCTAAAGTTTTATAGTTTTATACTTTAAATTTAAACCTGGAATTCATTTTGAGTTTATTTTTGTATAAGGTATGAGGTTTATTTCTACTTTCTTTCTGCTTTTTTAACTTATGAATGTCCAATTGCTCCTGTACGATTATTGAAGAGACTACCCTTTCTCTATTGAATTACTTTTGCACCTTTGTCAAAAATCAGTTGGATATATTTGTGTGGGTCTATTTTTGGGTTCTCTATTCTGTTTCATTGATCTACATGTTTATTTCTTTGCTAATACCATGCTGTTTCGATTACTATAGTTATACAGTAAGGCTTAGTTTTGAGGAGAGTGATTCTTCCCACTTTATGCTTAATTTTCAAAATTATTCAAGCTAGTATAGGTCCTGTGTCTTTCTATAATAAATTTTAGAATAAGTTTGGCTATGTCTACAAAAAAACCTTATTGGATGGTAGTTTAACTTTTAAAAGGTAACATTGCTATTGTTATATTGATACTCTTTATACTATTGAATAATACAAAAAATGTTAATATAAAAATATTTTAGTGCAAGTTAGAATATATGCAAGAGTAAAATAAAAGGAAGGAAACATAATATTGAAATTTTATATCAAATACAAAGTCATTAATTAAAAAAAAGTATATGTATCTGTCCACTAAAATTGCTTCGAAACAATTTCACACTAGTAACAGTGACTATCCATGGTATTAGAGTTGTGTCCTCTAATACTATCTCCTCCCTTGGAGAAATGGCTGATTTGAAATGTGGGTCAAGGAAAGTACAAGGTAGTCCTAGGACATCTAATTATACTATAAATGAAAGAGGCTTCAAAGATTGATAGTGTCATGTCAAAGAACACGGGAGTCAGCTCGAAGGAACTCCCAATGGCCAAAATTGTGACAATATGAATAAGAGGATGAGTATTAAAATTGTTGAAATTACATTTATTCTACAAAAATCATTGAGGCTGAATGATAATGAGAAGGAAAACCACAGAAATTCATTTTTCGAGCATTCAAAGCTATTTAACTTACTACTTAAAAAATGGAAAGCAGAAGAAAAGATCTAAGTATATTTTTTTCTGCTTTTGCTTTGGTACTTGAATTTTAGATTTAAGAAACCGCCTCACTTAAAAAAATTCTTATTTTGCAATCTTTGTTAGAATTATTGACTTGGGCAAGGATGAACAATAGTGTTACAATTATTGGTTGAAAGGCTGATGGAGAGGTGAACATTTGTGTGGTGCCTGTGGCAGGCATAATGCCTTCCCTCCCATCCAAAAGATGTTCACATCCTATCTCTGATGCCTGTTGAAGTAATGCATTTAAAGTATGAAAGTTGCCACAGGTTCATGAGCCAAGGAAGGTGGGCAGCTTCTAGAAGCTGCAAAAACAAAGGATATATTCTCTGCTAGACACTTATCCCTGATGATTCATTTTGGACTTCTGATCTCCAAACTGTATGATAATCATTGTCATTTTAAGTCATTAAGTTTTTGATAATTTTTTACAGCAGCAATAGAAATCTAATACACCAGTTAGTTCACTTTCTTCAGGTTGTCATAACTTTAACTCAGTGTTCAGTTTTAACCACAGCTTGGATTTGACGAGGATCTTAGACTTAAAATTTACTAGAAATATAAGGGCTAGAGAAACAGGTTAAACAACACTGACAAATTCAGGAAGTGTTAAGACAATTGGTTCAATTTCTTCAAGTGGGACATGAAGAAAAAATAAAGTTGCCATAACTGCAGTGGGGAAGACAAAGGACAGTGGGGAAGACAAAGGACAGAGTCAGTTTGGAAATTCAGCAAGGAAGAAATTTTAGATATGTTAGGTTTTCAATGTATTTAATAAGATGCTCAAATGGATATTGCAATACATAGTTGTATATGTGAATTTGGAATCCAGAGAAAAGATCTGGGGCCATCTAGGAATCATCAGTGCATAGATAGTATTTAAAACAATGAAAAGAGCTGTGATCAAGAAGAAAAAGTGGAAATTCATAAGAGAAAATGTCTAAGGACAGGTTATTGTGATCTTCCAACATTAACAAATCCTGAAATAAGATGAAAACAGAAAGGAGACTGAAAATTTGCCAGTAATGTAGCAGGACTTCTAAGAGATTGTGATTTTCAGAAAACCAAATGTAAGAAATGTTAAATCAAGGAGAGAGTGATAAAATGTCAAATTTGTAATAACATGGAGCACAGTACATGTATCTTTGCTTTTTTACTTATCTTTGTGAGATTCATTCAGAATGATATATTAATTCTAGTTTACTTTCAGTGTTTTAAAATCCTTTGTGTGAGTGTTCTTCAACTTATGTATTCATTTTCCATTGATGACTATTTCCTATTTTAAGAAGGCTCTGTGAACATTCTTGTAACATGTCTCATTTTGTGTATGTATGTTTCACGTGTGAAAGTTTTCAGACCATACATAGGAGAGGAGGGAATTATGGATCATGGGATACAACATTCAACCTAAATATATATTGACAATTGATTTTTCACAGTTACAATGTGAATTTACATTCCCACAGCAGTATATGAGAGTATTTTTTCTTCACTGATTTTGTCAGACTTTAAAATATTTGCCAAGTTGAGAGATGTGCAAAGGAATTTGATATTTTCAATATATATATGTATATATATACATATTATATACATATATATATATATATACATATTATATACATATATATATATATATACATATTATATACATATATATATATCTCCTTAGAGTCAAGTGCAAATATCTCCTCCTTTGTGGGGTTCGTTCCCATGTGAGACCCCTCGGAATTGGGCCTCACCATATGGTGAGCTTGAGCCGGGACACAGTTTCCCGTTGGAGGCAGTCGAGCTATGGGAAAGCCAGAACTGCAGGTAAAGGAATTACAAAAAGAACTTTGTGAGACTGCGATGTGGCCTGCATGTGGTCTGACAGGACAATGTGTCCAGTTTCTGTATCTGATTTATGACTTCGTTTACCCACTATTGGGTCCTGTGCTTGTTCTTGTGACTGCGCAAATATAATGGGTTTCTGCCTCTCTGTTGCCTTGCATAGGTGAGTAACTTTTAACTATAAGTTTCCCCACCACCTGCGTGACTTGATTGTACCCAGTTATGTAGCTGATTTTACTATTGTTCTTGTGTGCTGCTTTCATGTATGAGGTAATGGTATCTGTTCCTGTTAATGACATAGGACAAACATATATATACTAACTGTGTGCACAATAAAGTTGCTGTTTAAGCATTGCTGTTCAAGTATTGCTTATTCAGCCCTCCAGACCCCGCTTTCTGTCTACCTTTTCTTCCAGCACACTCCTCTATTCAGGTTGGGACCCTCTTGCTGGCCAAGAGTCCCCAGCAGACGTGCCGGCCTCTCGGGAACCCAGACTCCTTAGAGTCTCAACTACAGCTACTCTTTTGCTTTTTATAGGGTCATATTATACAAAAATTTAAAATTTCTGTGTAGTTGAAATATTCATTATTCTATTTCTGTTTCTGCACTTAGAAAATATAACTAGTAATTATGCCTACCTTATAATATTGTGCTGATTCATTGAGTTTGGAGTTTGGACATTCTTTTATATTTGGATTTCCTCTGCTATGTTCTAACTTTTAATCTATTTGGCTCATGTTTCTATTTGGCTGTGTCTTAAAAGCTGCCTTGTAGGCTGGGCATGGTGGCTCATGCCTGTAATCTCAGCACTTTTGGAGGCCGAGGAGGTAGATCATGAGGTCTGGAGTTGGAGACCAACCTGGCCAACATGGTGAAAACCTGTCTCTACAAAAAATACAAAAATTAGCCTGGTGTGTTGGCACACTCCCGTAATCCTAGCTACTCAGGAGGCTGAGGCAGGAGAATTGCTTGAACCCTGGAGGTGGAGGTTGCAGTGAGCTGAGATTGTGCTACTGCATTCTAGCCTGAGTGACAGAGCAAGACTCTGTCTCAGGAAAACAAACAAAAAAACAAAAAACAACAAAAAACCCCTGCCTTATAGGAAGTATTTATATATTCTTGATATTAATCACTTGTTAAATATATGCATTGCAAATATCTCCTCCTTAAAGTCTCAGCTATAGCTACTCATTTTGCTTTTCATAGGGTCATATTATAGACAAATTTAAAATTTCTGTGTAGTTGAAATATTCTGTTTCTGCACTTAGAAAATGTTACTAGTAATTATGGCTACCTTATAATGTTGTGATGACTCAATGAAATATTGCATGCAAAGTACTTAGCCATAAATGCTAAGTATTTGGCTCAAGTCACTGCACTCCAGCCTGGGCAACAGAGTGAGACTTCATCTCCAAAAAAAAAAAAAAAAACAACAAAAAAGATAAGGACTCAATAACTATTTAGTGTTACTGTCATATCCTCATTATGTGAAGCATTATCGAGTGAAAGAAAAATCATTTTATGTCTGGGACATGAGAATGAAATGACTGAATGTACAATTCTACATCATATATCTATCTCCAGATATGTGGGTCTATTTCTGAACTTTGTATTGTACTCTTACATTACCCTGGTTTGATGATTAACTTAAGGAATGTAGTATGATAAATCTGGATACTTGATAGAGGAAATTGTCTCACCTTGATAATTTTTTTTCAACTTTTCCCCCCTCAACATGTCTTTGAAATTTGTGTCCTTCTGCCTTTCCATATAAACTTTAAAAATATATTCATTTCTGTGGGGGGAACCCATTAGAGGACAAAATGGTTTATACGCTAAAGATGGAAAGCCATTTCTTCATTCTAATAAGCAAATAAATCAATACCCACTACTGCAATTTTAGTTATGGATTAAGTAGAAATGATGAACATTGAGGACAATCACATTAAAGGGAAACATTTTAAATTTCTCTGAAGTGATTAACTTGCCATAACACAATTAGTTTTTGTTGTTGTTGCTGTTAATCCAGGTATAGTTAGATAAACCTTGAAAGATCAATCATATATTAGTCATATCATTTAAAAGATCTTGCAAAACTAATGTTTGATTTTTATGTTAGGCAAGTGACTTATTTAGGCAAACTTACTTTTAAGCTATTTTGTAATTATTAAATCATTAATATTATATGAAAGATGTTATTTTAGTGCAATATAGTCAATTTAGTTTTATGTATAAACAATACATCTTTTGTGACCCTAATATTAAGATAGAAAAATGAAAGCCCCAATACTGAACTTTGATAACACTTCAGGATTTTGTGGAGGAAATTATGATTCATTCTTTTCATGCGTATCATTTAGAAGGTTAGAACACTGCATAAAAATTTGAAATATAATTAATATGAAACATTAGCCTGTCAGCTAATGGTTGATCATTTTTACTTTGTTTTTGTGACACTTTACAGAGAGTATTAAATATGTTAAAAATACTTTGCAAATTTTTAATCTTACCATATTATAGGATACAAGCTGATTTTTAAATGGAAACAGACTCTTAATTTTTTGTTCAGCATTTGTATTTCTGCATCCATTTTTATTTTGAATGTAAATCCACTACTAGGCTTAGTTTTTTAAAAGCAACTCTACTGAGGTACAGTTTGCATACAATGAACAATACACACTGAAAGTATATAATTCAATAAATTTTGACACATGTATACACATGTGTCACCACCACTATAACCATGATATTGTACATTTCCATCACCTCCATAAATCTCTTTGTGCCTTTTTGCAATCCCCTCGTCTCTCCGTTTCTGTACCCAGACAACCATGATTTGAGATGCACACCAGCATCATTGTGAAGCTTATTTGTGGCAGTCCACTCCAGGCTGGGGCTGATGGTTGGAAATGCTGTAATAAAATGGGCTATCTTGTGACAATAGGAATAATAGGATCCCAGAATAACACAGACATGATGGCAGCACTTAACTATCTAAAGCATGCTGGGTACAATTATAATGAGTAGCAAAGTCAAAAATGGCAGCCCGAGGGGGCCTGGCCTGAAGAGAACCATGGGGATAAAAAAATAAGATTTGATGAGATATGCAGCTTATAGGGTAAAATCTATTTTAGAGATAGTGAAGTAGACATCTCTGAAACTGCCCCGAATAGCCAAGATAGTACCTCATTTGAGAGGCAGAGAAGTATGGAAGAACAGAAACATGGCAGAGATTAGTGCAAGCATCTTAAAGAATAAAAGAATGCAGGGGTCATAGTTCCCATTATATATCTTTGAATTCACCAGTCTTTCCCAAGCAAAACCCAAACAGATCCTGTAAATGGCAATGTAGCCCCAAAACTCAAGCAAGCAGTAGCTCCAATGGCTGCTGTTTTGTCAGATGTGGTTGTGTGTTTGCAGTAGGCATGCAGTATGTAACTGTTGATCTACTTAATGCATTCTTTCTCATGCTTATCAAGGAAAAAGATGGAAGCAGTTTTCATTTGAGATTTGGCCTGCCTGGATGTTCTGCAGAATACCACTTTAGTTTATTGTATCAGTGACATTGGGTTAATTGAATTGGATGCATAAGAAATGGCAAGTATGTTGGAAGTCTTTATAATCCATATATTTTTCAGAGGGTAGGAGATAAGTCCTGTAGAGATTCAAGTTCCTGCTACATCAGTGAAGTTGTTAGGGATCCAGTAGGCATGTTATGCTGGATCATGCTGGGATTTTTCCTCAAAAGAAAAGGACAAATTATTGCATTTTTAACTGGTAGGCACATGGGACTATTTCTTTGACTCATTTATCACATGACATTGAGAGCTGTCTACTTTGATGTGTCCTTGAGCAGGAAAGAACTTGCATCAGGTCTGGTCTGTGATGGTCACAGTCGTGTCACTGGGGCTGTACAACCCAGTGAACACTAGGGTATTACAGTTTTCTTTGGTGTGAAAAGACACCATATAGAGTTTATGCCAAGCTTCAGTAGGAGAATCAAAATATAGATATTGAAGATTTTGAAGAAGGCCATGCCATTTGCAGCAGAGAATTGTACAGCTGGCCCTAGGAACTTCCTTCACCCCCATGTAGATATAGATGTGGGAAGAGTGACAGGTGCTGGTAGGAGCAATTATGTATGTCATTTGCCAACTCCGTTCAGGGAAATGACACTGGGAGCTTCATATCAACTGTGGTTAGAGTATTTACATTAGAGAAATGAATTAGTGCATTCTTTTATCCAGATGGCCAGTTTTTAAATATTACCCACATACCACTGGATATAGAAGTTTGAGCCACCTGCCTGTACTTTCTGACCCATCTTATGCCCCATCAGTCCTTCCATTATATCATGGATTACTGCTGGGCCTACTGACCTATGACTTGGTGAGTCTAATAGAACCAAGGTTATGGTAGGCAGCTCAGGCTGCACAGTCCTTGATGTCCTGTGATCAGTACTTTGTCTCTATCAGGCCCATACACTAGTGGTACATAGAGGACTGGGCATAAATAGAGCTAGAAAGAACTTTACAGAAAAAAGAGATATAGTAATGGGACTTGAAATATGAATGTATTGGTTCTATCACATATATCATATTACCTAGAAGCTGCTGTCCTGACAAAATAATGAAACATCTGTTTGAATTGCAGCCAAGCACCCAGATTGAGATGAAGCCTGGCACATATAGATACTGTGAAAGGAAAATTAATCTGAGGACCTCAAACTCACTAAGTTAAAGGGAAAAATCAGGCTGAGAAATGGGTCACATAAACCTGCCTCCATTTGGTTCCTAAATAAGTTACTTATGTAGATTTGAAAAAGAAAAACTACAGACCTTCCTCATAATTTGCCTATGAAAAAATTTTTTCTGGTCCTCAGGACCTTTACCCTAAAACAGTTCTGCTGAGTCTCACCCTGACAATGTAAATTGTCAGAACTTGTCTTGACACAGGTATGGGACCAAGGACAGAACTAAAAAGTCATCTTTCTGCTCACCAGAGACAAATGCATATCTGACTGCTTTCTCCTCCCTATTTTTAAAAAATCTTATGTAAAAATGAAGATTCACTGAGCAGGAGATGAAAGCATTAATGGCTATTCCTCTACTCCTACTTACATGTAAAATGTGTATTTAGTGAACACTGATCAAAGACTTAAAATAATGCAACTGCTTGCTGCTTTTACTTTTTATTTATTTTTGAGACAGAGGAGTTTTGCTCTGTTGCCTAGGCTGGAGTGCAGTGGCATTATATTGGCTCAGTGCAACTTCCACCTCCTTGCTTCAAGTGATTCTCCTGCCTCAGACTCCCGAGTGGCTGGGATTGATGGCACCCACCACCACACCCAGCTAAGTTTTGTATTTTTAGTAGAGACAGGGTTTCACTATGTTGACCAGGCTGGTTTTGAACTCCTGACCTTAGATGATTGGCTCACCTTGGCCTCCCAAAGTGCTGGGATTACAGGAGTGAGCCACCTCACCTGGACTGCCTGCTGCTTTTATCTACCCTCCCTTTAAATTTTTTCTTTCTTCCTATTTCCCTCAATACCTGTTCTTTTCTTTTTAAATATTGAGTTCCCCAGACCCTCTTCAGAAAAAAAAAAAAAGCGAGGACCATAGATTTTTCCTGTGGTTCTGTGTTCTTTTTCCTGAGTATATCTTTAACCTTGGCAAATGAACCTCTCAAAATGATTGTGACTCACCTTGATCATTTCTTTGATTTACAGTGCTGTGCTCTAGGATGCAAATCTGGAATGCAGTATATGCCCACATTTTAGGACCATTTTTTAGAACTGTGTCCAATAGTTACTATACAGGGGTTCTAAAGGGGTGGGAGTAGGAGTGATTCGCATTCCATTATTATCTGTGACTCACTGGAAGAATCTGTGCTTTGCATCCTTGTGACTTTCACTTCTGTGGATCCAGAGGTTCTGCTTTGTTGAGGAGGAATGCCTCTATCGGGGAACACACTGTAAGAGCCTAGTAATTTTTATGTTCTTACTGTTCAATGGTAAATTTAGGCTCCTTGAGCCAAGAGGACAGGAACAAAGAAATGAATTACCATCCTGTTAGCAGTAAGTAACCCCAATTTTTCGGGAGGATATAGGGCTTGCCTCCTTCTAATACTTAATACTACAATACTGGGGATTAGGTTTCAGTGTATGAATTTTGGTGGGCACACAAACATTTAGACCATAGCAGCAACTTTGACCAAATGTTTTGTTAGATTAATTTATGTTGTTGAATGTAGCAGTAGTTCATTATTAATGTGTTACATTCCATTGTATAAATGCACTGCAATTTATTCATCCATTCCACTATAGATGGACATTTGGATTGTTGCTAATTTTTGGGTATAATTAATAGAGCTATGAGCATTCCTAAATGTGTCTTTAGGTACACATAGTGTTTCTTTCTGTTGGTACCGAGGAGTGAAACCAATTTTGCAAAAATTATAGCCGAGAAAATTACAGTGGTGGGGGAGATCTCAGCTAGCTAACCCCCATCTTGTCTTTACACTTCAAGTTGCCTTTATTCTTGGAATTAAGCCAAGCTAACTTTGGGAGACATTTCGTTTATACTTAAAATAGTCCTTCTCCAAAACTCAATCGCCTTTGCTAAGTTAATTGGAGATCACCGGGCTAGGCAGATAGAGGCGCCTAAGGCATCAGTCCCCAAACTTTTTGGTACCAGGAACAGGTTTTGTGGAAGATAGCTTTTCCACAGATGGGGGGCTGTGGGAGTGGTGGTAGTTTTGAGATGATTGAAGTGCATTACACTCTTTGTGCACTTTGTTTCTATTATTATTACATTGTAATATATAATGAAATAATTACACAACTCACCATGATGTAGAATCAGTGTGAGCCTTGAGCTTGTTTTCCTGCAACTAGATGATCCCATCCAGGATTGATGGGAGACAGTGATAGATTATAAGGCATTAGATTCTCATAAGGAGTGGGCAACCAGATCCTTCACACGTGCAGTTCACAATAGGGTTCATGCTTCTGTGAGAATCTAGTGTTGCTGTTGATCTGAAAGGAGGCGGAGCTCTGGCAGCAATGTGATGATGGGGAGCCACTTGCTTGCCTGTTGCTCAACTCCTGCTGTGCAGCCTAGTTTTTAACAGGCTGTGGACTGGTTTCAGTCTGTGGCACAGGAGTTGGGGACACTTGTGCTTAGGTATAGACATAAAAGAATTGCCAGCCATTATTCCAGAGGTCACAAGATATCAACTTCCACAATTAATCCTGCGGTTAATAGCACTATTGTGACACCAAGGATTGGCCCTTTGAGATATCTTTTCATGTTTTTTTGCATGTCTGATGACCGATGGCTTTACCTGGACCCATCAACCACTCCTGTGGACCCAACTAGAAGTGACTCAAGCAAGAGGATAGCTTTGATTCCCTATGATTTTTTTTTTAAATACTTTTATTTCCATAGGTTATTGGGGAACAATTGGTGTCAGTTCTTTAGTCATGATGGGTGAGATTTCGGTGCATCCATCACCTGAGCAATATGATTTCATCTCTGACCCAACCAGTCAGCACTTCCCATAACCTAGCCCCCTGCCTATCAAACTGTCTGGGAAGAACCCCTAACCTCCAGGCCTTTGACACTGATTTGTGTAATGACTCCATCTCTCACATGGTATGGCTTGCCTCAGATCAATTAAGCTCTTTACTGCAATGCCATGGTCTCCGTGAATTAATTTCATTTGTGTGGCAGGCAAGAAGAACTCATCAGGCAATTACAGGAGTGGAAATGCTGTTTAGCTTTAGAAGATATGGACGAATAGTTTTTGAAAGTAATTTTCAATCCCACCAATGATGGCGAAGAGTTACTTGCTCACCTAAATATAGGAGTGTCAGTCTTTATATCAATACTTAGCATACCTCAAATGATGCAAACTTAAAAGTTTAAATGGATTTGAACTTTACAACAGCTTAAATTCATTTTCCTTCTATAATTTATCCTATTTTCATATAACTAATATGTATATTATAAACCCCAAGAGACATTACTTTTTGTTTTTAGACAGTAAATACTCATTTATTTTACTCACATAACCATTCTTTGCAATCTTTGCATCCTTCCTAGTAACTGCCTGTTTCTACCTATGATGATTTACTTTTAGCTTAAAGAACTCTCTTTGGTATTTCTTGTAGAACAAGTCTGCTGGTGAAGAATTCACTCAGATTTAGTTTTCCTAAAATAATTCTTATTTTATCTTCATTTTAGGCATATATGTATATATTTAATATGGATAGCATTTAAATATATAACTCATATGCTATAAAATTTATTCTTTTAAAATGTACAATTGAGTGGGTTTTCGTATATTCACAAGATTGTGCAACCACTACCACTAATTTCCGAACACTTTCTTCACACCAAGTGAAACTGTACCCATTAGCAGTAACCGCTCATTCCCCCAACCTTCTGCCCTGGTAACCACTAATCTTCTGTGACTTGAATTTATCAACTCTGGACATTTCATAAGAATGGAATCATATATTATGTGGCCTTTTGTATCTGACTTCTTTCACTTAGCATAATGTTTTCATGCTACAGTCTGCATTTCTAATGTGGACATTGAAGTCTCTGGTTGGTTAGCTTCGTGGTCAACTAATGATTGAACAGATGATTCCTTAAATATAGAGTTAAATCCAATAATTCTGTTTTCACTGAGAGGCTTTTTGTGGGTGAGCACATTTTTAACAGTCAGATAGTGTTCAACTCTGCCTCTGCCTTTACTTTCTGATTCCACAGAGCTTCTGAATCTGCCATGAGTAGGAACATAGGGCTTGCTGAGATTTTTTCTGAACGTGTACATGGCTCTGAATATGTAGACAGCCCTACACGTGTGTGTGTCCTTCCAGAGTTTCAGGTTTATGTCTGGGACCCTAGAAGCCCCTGTATAGACATCTCTTTACTCAGCTTTTTCTTTTCAGCTTTTAGGTCAGTGTGTAGTTTGCCTCAACTATACTGAGCACCTTAGGAAATGACCAGACAGTTCAAATAATGATAATTTGTCTTCTAAAGCCAGGTTTTTTCTTTTGATTAAGTCCTATTAATCATTTTTTTCTTTCATGGTTCCCAGGATTTTTTTTTTCCATTCTAACTTATGAAGATGCTCTGCTATGTCTTTTTTTTTCTATGCAATTAACAGTTTTGACTTTTGTACTTAGTTCTATGATCTATTTTTAGTGTTTTTAAATGAAATAGGGCAGAGTTTTGAGACTAATTTTCTTTTTATGGAAATGTGCTTGTTCCAGAACCATTTATTTATCATACTATTCTTCCCCCATGGAAATGCTTTGGCACTTTATGAAATATCAACTAAATTTTATTTTAGTGAGTCTACTTCCAGACTTCTATTCTGATATGTCTATAAGTCTAACCTTTAATGTAACCTTAGAGAAAGTTTTGAAATTAGAAAGTGTGCACACTCCAACTTTGTTCTTTTTTAAAAAAAAAATAGCTTGACAATTCTAAGTCCTTTACATTTCCATATTTGACACTAACATCAATTTCTTACAAAAATACCTATGGAAATTTTGATAGAGATAATATTAAATCTTTAAATCAATTTGATGAATTTTTATCATAACAATGTAATCTTCTAATCTTTGAATCTCCATTTATTTAGGCCTTTAATATTTCTCAGCAGTGTTTTATAGATTTCAGTAAAAACTCTTGTATTTGATTAAATTTGTTTTTAAATAGGTTTTTTTGTTTTTGCAATTTTTAAAAAAAATCTCAATTTGCAAATGTTTATTGCTAGTATATACAGCCATAGTGAACTTTTAAAATACTGACCTTTGTATCTTACAGACTTCCTTTATTAGTGCCAGTAATTTTCTACATAGTTTATCATATCTCTGATGAATTAAGACAATTTTAATTTTTCTTTCCTATTTTTGCTGTGTTACACTAACTGTGGCTTTGAGTATAATGTTGAATGGAAGTGGTGAGAGCTAATTTGAACTTAGGGGGAGCAATCTTGTCTCAGTCTTAGAGGAAAACATTCAATATTTCTCTCTGAAGTATAATTTTAGGCATAAGCCTTTTGTGGATGCTTTTTATAAAGTCAGATTGAGAAAGTTCCTTTTATTCTTAGATACTGAGTGTTTTTATGAGGATAAACCTACCTACCTATGAACACATGTATTTCATAACATGGAGCTCTTTTATATTGAAGTATTGATGGTCTTGAAGGATACAACAACATACCAGTGTGGAAAACTTTAAATATTTATTCTTGCTTACAAAGTAATACAAATTGATACAAACTCCAGATGATACAGAAATGAAGCAAAAAGTGAAAGTTTCTCATAATTTAGATACACTTAGTTATGAAGGAATTATGTGAGTTACCTGCTGGATACATAACTTTACATTTTTATTGTGTCATTTAAACATAGCTTAAAAGTGATTGTACCAAAACAGCTATGTCAATGTAGTTGCATTAGAATATTCTTTTTATTTTTATGAGATACTCATTTCTGGTTGATTCACAACATATTTTTGCATGTGAAGGGCTCTGAAAAATCTTGTAGCAGATAAATCTATTTTTGTTTAACTCAATGATTCCCCAAATGAATTGCTGCCCTAAGATTTTTTTAACCTAATTTTTGTAATATCTTCATGGAATTAGTATTCCATAAGATAGTCTTTAATACAGACCAAATGAATGGCTGTCCAAAGATTTTTTTCATCTAAGTTTTATAATATCTTATAGAATATGAAAAAATCTTTGGACAGCTATTCATTTGGTCTATATTAAAGACTATCTTATAGAATCTTATAAAATGTCTTATAGAATATTACAAAAATTACATAAAAAAATCTTTGGACAGCTATTCATTTGGGGAATAGAATTAGTATTCTGTAAGACAGTCTTTGGACTGGATGCAGTGGCTCATGCCTGTAATCCCAGCACTTTGGAAGGCCAAGTTGGGTAGATCACTTGAGGTCAGGAGTTTGAGACCAGCCTGGCCAACATGGCAAAACTCTATCTCTACTAAAAATACAAAATTAGCTGGGCCTGGTGGTGCACGGCTGTAAATCCAGCTACTTGGGAGACTGAGGTAGGAGAATCACTTGAACCCCCAGGAGGCGGAGGTTACAGTGAGCCGAGATCGTGCCACTGCACTCCACACTCCAGCCTGGGTGACTGAGTGAGACCCTGTCTTGAAAAAAAAAAAGGGTTTTTGATATACACCAAATGAATTGCTGGCCAAATATTTTTACCTAATTTTTATAATATCATATGTAATTAATATTCTCCATGACAGTCTTTTATATACCCCAAATTAATTGCTGTCCAAACATTTTCTTCATCTAATTTTTGTAATTGAAATTAGTATTCTATAAAGCAGTCTTTGGTATACATTGATAATTACTTTTGATTTTCATATGTATACTGTTAACATTATTGTTAAATGGAACAGTGTCTTAGTCCATTTTTTATAGCTGTAACAGAATAACACAGACTGGGTAGTTTCGTAAGGAAGCAATTTATTCAGTTCATTGTTCTGGAGGCTAGGAAGACTAAGAGCATGGCACTGGCATCTGGCGAAGGCCTTCATGCTGAATTATGATATGGCAAAAGAGCAAGTGTGTAAGACTGAGAGAAAGGCAGCAGGGCCAGGATTAATCTTTTGATAATCTACTCTCAAGATAATTAATGTGCTCCTGCAATAATGACATTAATCTGTCCATGAGGGCTCCACCTTCATGATCCAATCACCTCTTCTTAGCCTTTACCTCACAACACTGTTGCATTGGGAATTAAATTTCTAATATGTGAACTTTTGGGGGACACATTCAAACCACAGTAACTCGTTAAACTAATCTGAGATTTACTGGCTAGGGTAGTCAGCAAGTAAAATGAATTGCAAACAGGATAGCTGTACTTTTACTTAGAATTCACTGCTGTGTTAGTTTGCTAGGTCTACCATAACAAAGTACTACACACAATGACAACAACAGAAATTTATTGTTTCACAGTTCCGGAAATTAGAAGTCTAAAATCTAGGTGTTTGTAGCGCTGATTTCTTTTGAAGCTGGGGGTAAAATCTGTTCTAGATTCGTCTCCTTGCTTCCGGTAGTTGTTGGCCATTATTATCATTCCTTGTTTTGTGGAAGCATCACCCCAATCTCTGCTTTCATATTCAGGTGGCTTCTCCCTTTGTTCATGTGTTTCAAAATTTTCCTTTTTTATAAAGGCACCAGTTATACTGGATTAGGACTCATCCCTAATGACTACATCTTAGTTTAACTAATTGTATCTGCAGTGAACTTATTTCCAAATAAGTCACATTCTGAGGTACCAGAGGTCAGGACTTCAATACATGAAATTTTGGGGGACAAAATTTAACTTATGACAATTGTTTCTCTGAGAGAAGAAATGACTATTATATAAATTCCTCTAAGTTAGTCTTCCACATGTAGGCTTACAGACAGGAAAATGGCAAATTGAAAGTAAAAGTAAATAGAATGTTGTGTACTGTTGAAAGCACAGGGTCTGCTTACTCAAAGATGAAAAACAAGGCTGTATACTAGGAATAAATGTACAGGAGAGTTATACAAACTGTGAGGAAAAAGTATATTTTCCAAGGGAAAACCCCATGTATTGAAAACTTTAGGCAGTTAATTGATCTCACTACACTGTATTTATTATATCAATAAAGAATTTAATAATTCTATACTTTGATATGCTGTTATTATTGGATGTTAGTCTCTGTATTACAAAATATAATTTCTTTAAATCTAATCCCAAATTTAGTAGCCATCCTATCTATAAATTATTTCACTGTAGCATTTTAGGATTTGTACAATCTGGAATAACCTCAGAGCATATGGAGCATGTCTCTTTAGTAATGTAGAACACCTGGCACAAAAGTATGTGTAGAACACTGCCTTAATAACTGTACTATGCAGATCTTCTGAGTAAAACCTTTGTTACCTGCTAAACAGGAAGCATCTGTTACCTTACGGAAGTAACTCATAATTAGGCAACCTACAAGGCAGTCCCTGTGGCAAAAAGACTGTAGAATTATTTACTGAGCACTTGAGAACAAGGCTTTCATTCATTTTTATTTCCCCCAAATTACTGGCATACAGAATTGTGAATGGTGAGTGTCCAATAAATGTTTATGAAATATTTGGATTGAATAAAAATAAATTATGATGTGAGGAAAAAAAGTTGCTCATTTGTAACCACTTTTATTATCAATTCTCTTGTATTTATGAAAGTTAGGCTTTACTGTCAGAATGTTCTGATATTTTGAGTCTCACATTTTTATCTGTCAAATGGAATGGTAATTCCTATATTAGTAAGAGTGAGAAATAATGCTACTACTACTTTAGTACTGACCATTATTATAATATTTCACCTGGATGGAAACTACAGCTTCATACCTGGTCTACATAAATTAATCATACCCTCCTCTGATTCTTTCTCTATGCTACAGCCAGTATAATCTCTCTAAAATGAATATCCGATCATGTACTTCTGTTATTTAAAATCTTACAGCGTTTCCCTGTTACACTAAGACTGAAGTTTGAATTCCTTGGAGCTAGATAGATCATAGTCTGACTACCTCTGTTTCTGTCCTCACTAATAATTCATACCCTCATTGTATTAAACAGTTTGCTTTGAGATGTAAGCTTATGCTTTGTTTATTTTTTTCTACAAGTACGAGTGTACATGATGTATCATCTGCCTATAGTAGTCACATTTTTGGACATCATCTTCTGTACCCTCTCCCCTACTTTTTTCTTTTCTCCCTAAGTCATTTGACTAAATCTGAGTTTTCTTTCAAGTTGTCTTTGGAAACATTTATGAGTTCCTCATAACTGGGCCGTGTATTCCTCCTATAGATCCTCTGGCACTCTGGGCTTCATTTGATTCTAGCATTGATCCTATGGTTTTCAAGTCTCACCTTTACTTCTCTAAGCCTCTCAAAACTCTACTATATGCTTATATTCCTAGTGCAGCCTCTGATATGTGGATTGTGATGAATAGTTATTTATTGACTAAATGAATGATGATAAGATGGTGTTTGTGAAAATCAGGTACAGTTATCTGTGTTTAACAGGCATTAAGGATAAATATAGCTCCATTTGAAATTTAGGTTTATAAACAATTAGAAGTAATTTTATAAAAACCACTGTAGAAGGGAGATGATAGGCACTGCTTTATTAAATGCTGAGTGTTATCCTGAGCTTTTTTATAGCACATGAGGGTATAGGAATCTAGTTAACGACAAGAAAAGAATAAATAAAAGTACATTTGAACTTCAGTAATAGCTAAAGTGATTAGCTATAAGCTAAAATTATAAACTGTAATTTTCTGCACTAATTAAATCTTATGATTATTTTCAATTATGTCAGACATATTTTACAAAATTTGATATGTGTTCCAATATTAAAATGTAGTTTCAGATGCATAAAGACAGGATCTCATAGTAAGTCTGTTAGCAAGAGAGTTGCAGTGCTTTACCCTGAAGGGCAGCAAACCACAGCAGGGAAAACTGTCACTTCTGAGATAGGCACACAGAAGAGTCCAATTTAATCTTGCTTGACACTTGTTTTGCCTTAGTTAAGCAGTTAAAAACTTTTCTTTCTTTTTAAATAGCTTATTGGATGAGTTTTGTTTCAATAACTAGCACAGAGGAGAAGGAAATTATAATTCAGTGTCTGAAAAAATAAAATTCCTCTAGGTACAAGTGATGTGCATTTTACCTATTCCTTTAATTGTAGAAGCTTCCCTTTCTATAGAAAGACTCATGTTTCTGATGTCATACTTCCCTTTTTAAAATATGGGACTTCTAATGCTTGGTGTCTCAGTACAAAACACACATTTTCTTTTTTCTTTTGGTCTATGGGGATTGTATAATCCTCAGATGCTTAATGCTTTTTTTTTTTCTAAAATGTTACTTTTATCACCAGAAAATTGTTGTAGCTCTTTAACCAAAGGCATCATGTCTCAAACAGTCATAATTCTTAGCTCTATTTCAGAGAAGTGTTGTTCAGTCTTGGCAACACATTAAAATAACTTGGAGAGATTTTTTTTTTTTTTTTTAAAGGAGACAAATGTTTGGGCCACATACCAAACCAATTAAATTGCAATCCCAGCGGGTGGGACCAAAGCAAGGATATTTCTTTTAATCTCCCTCAAGTGATTATAGAGTGCAGCCAAGAATGAACACCAGTGCTTTGGAGCCTATATCTAGTTAAAAATCAGAATTGCTTGTCTAAGTTTTTATTCCATCCACCAATGTCCCAGGCAGTTCTTCTACTACTGAGTTTTCTTATATATTTTTTATCTTAAAATTATCTCCTGATTTCTACAAAAGAGAAAGCAATATAGAAAAGTACAAGGAAGAAATTAAAAGGCATCTATGATTGCATTACCTAGGGAAAAGGGATCATGGGGACCATTGTTAAAATTTTATACATTCTCTCTCTCTCTCTCTCACACACACACACACACACACACACACACACACACACACACACACACACACACACACACACAGACACACACACACACACACTTTAAAATTTCCCGGTAAGCAAGATTACTGTATACTGTTGTATAAATGCAAGTCTTTGATCATTGATATTTTAGGAATAAACCAAGCTGGAGGAGATAAGAAGTTTGTGATTTCAAGTCTTCCTTTATTAAAGTATGGTTCTTTCAAAAAGTCCAGAATATATAACTAAGAAATAGGTAAAAAGTTCTCAGAGTCACAGCAAGTGAATCACAATGAAACAGATTCCCCATCTTCTCCTTGCTGCAGTTTATATCGCAGGGCTTTGTCTTTTGAATTACTACCGATTTTTTTTTTGTCCTTTGAAAGTATCTCAAATTCATACTTTCTTCTTATATACTAATATGATTATTTTAAAATATCTTCTCTAAAACCAACTTTGTCTAAACTTGTGCCATTCATGTTAGCACTGCTCTATTGCTGATTCCTGTTGAAATGAGACTCCTGAAATCCTGTGACCTTCAGCCCTGTTTTCAGTCTTTCTATGTCTGCTGACCCATAGTAATAAGACAGTCACTCATGTCTTCTGAACCTGGCAAACTCATATGACTAACCCTGGGTCCTAAATCAGAGCAGTGCCTGTCCATCAGCCATCCTAGAAATATCATGATAAAAATTGCCTCCCACCCTATTAGCAAGCACATTGTTTAATTAATAAAAAATTGGGCCATTGTGTCAAGTAAGTGATGGCTTGCAGTGAATGACATAAAGAATTGAGAAATTTATTCATATCCACCTTAATTATAATTATGTAATAAGGTCATATCCTTTTCCTACAAAATAGATGATTCCTTATTATGGTAGAGTTCTAGAAGTTAAAATTTAAATAAGACTGGCTCCCAATGTTGTAGTGACCCTAAATAATCTTAATTAAGACTAAATTTTGAGTAAATTATTTCCAAACTGGCTTAAAAGTTAATGAGATAATAATCACCCAGGAGAGAACAGCATGATAGCAATGGTATAAAACAGCAGCAGCCTGGCTAGATTGTGTATTTTCCTCTTATTCCAGAGCTCTTGCATGCTTAATTGACTTAAAACCTTATGGTTCAAATGGACTCAAGGTTACTAAATATGCCTGTAATGTGGATAGGATTGAATTACATCTAAAGTGTTTTAGTCATAAATCTGTAAACACAGTTGAAATAACGTGGAAAATAATGCTAATTTTTCATATTACAGTAGAAGAACATGAATATTGATTCAGTTATCCTAATGGAATGTCATGAAACTTGGAAAGTTTATTCAAGCTAAGAGCATAATCATTGAAAACTATAGTGTTGATAGAGCTTTTATTAACACACCAATGATTACCATCCCCCTAAAACCTGGGGAAGACGGTATTAGTTTTTAAAATAATGACTTTCTGATAATAAAGTAACAAAAATTGATAATAGAAAATGTGGGAAACACACAAGTTAGATAGTAAAAATCAACTATGTTAGACCATAACAAAGCAATGATCATTAACACTTGGGTTTTCAGTCTATTCCCCCTTATGCCTTAAAATTGATTTTATATCAGATAGACTCTTTTTAAATATTTTCTGACTTACTATGATAGGAAAAGTGTTCTTCACATTTTTAACTGCTTTCATGGCTCTTTAACGGGTCTCATAGCTTTTATTCTCCATACAAAGGCACAAGCCAAAAAGAGTGAAAACTTTATCTAACATTATGGATTTTGTATGACATCTCACATATTACAAAAGATAAAGTGTGAAAAGAGAATTTGTAGGATGTATAACAAGTATAGGGGATCATGTTCCAAATATTAGAAAACCTCTCTTACCAGTAGAAGAATTGTGAGACTTGTAGAAAAATAACTCACAGAAGAAATAATACACATAGTTAAATATACTAAAAAGTTTGACTATATTGGTAATTTAAAAGATAAAAATGTAAGTAAAAATAAAATTGTTTTTACTTGTTAAATCTGTAAACAAAATTACATTAATATCATATTGATTGAAAAGTAAAGTGGAATAAGCTTTGTGGAAGATAAGTTTTCTGTATGTAACAAGAGCTCCAAAAATGTGTGTACAGTTTGATCCAGAAATTAAACTTCTAGGAATTTGCCTTGATTAAATACAGATGTGTAAAGTGATATAACCTTTTCTTTTTCAGTATATGTTTTTATCCTGCTCTAATTATCTATAGAGTTCAAATGGTGCTGGTACAGTTGAATGACCATATGTAAAAAATCTCAACCCTTTAGTTGTTGTTAATGTACAAAATTTGACTCCAAACAGATCATATAATCCAATTTAAGAGCTAAAATTATAAAATCTGTAGAAGAAAATATAGGTGATAGCAGGTTTAGTAAAAATTTCTTAAAAATGAAATACGAAACGGAGAGATCCAAGATGGCTGACTAGCAACAGCTCAGAAATGTAGCTCCCAGTCAAAGCGCAGAGAACGAGTGGACGCCGCACTTTCCGACGAATTTTTGTTGCCCACAGACCGGGAGATTCCCGGCAGAGGAGCCACATGGGTTGCCAGCGTGACTCTTTTGGCCGGCGCGGCTGTTTTGCCGGCGCCCCAGCGTGGCGCTTCCCAGTGTGAAGTATACGGGACGGTCAGGCTCGCCTGGTCCCATCCCCACAAGGAAAACAGCAATCGGAAGCACTGAGGACTGAGAGTTTCACAGCAAGCACAGCGAACCCGGGAAGGTCCGGCTCTGTGGGGAACAGGCATCCGCCAAAGGAAAACTAAGAAACAGAAAAACTTCATCACCGGGCGGAGAGAGATCCAAGATGGCCGCATAGCA